>JBBPBX010017308.1:9511-35538 GCA_038048925.1 Garcialebias charrua | reverse complement strand
ACAAAACATCCCATATTTAAATGTTTAAATACAGTGAACCATAATACACAAAATATCCAGAGCGTGGCTAAAAGAGTCTAAAAAATTAAAAGAAAGTCTTCAACCAGTGCCTTGGTGGGACAATACAAATAATGAATAACGAATGAATAATGAAACATTTGACAATAAATAACACAAATAAAAATATCATTGAATTTCCGAGATTTGTAAAGAATTGAGTAAAAGTCGGGTAGGAGTGACCCCACTCAAACATCACAAGTTCAAACCTTAAATAAAAATCACTATACTGTAAATAGGTTTTGGTCTAACTTCTTTAAAAAACAGACACTACTCCTTCTCCATTTCCAGAAATCCTTGGTGTGGTGAACTATGTACAGTCTGTGGGTAAAACTTAAAAAAATAAAATAATAATAATAATAATAATGACCAGAGTCACCAGCAGTTTCTGTGACCAACATAAACTCTAAACCACGAGGGGTAAAATTATTTAAAATCATAGTTTAGTTTGGTAGCAATCTAGACTTGACAAGACTTGCATTTTGAACTTATTCATGCCTATTTCTCATGAGATTTTAATTTGTAATAAACTACTTTGCTTTAGCCTATACATGTACCAAGTTAAACGTGTTCTTTCAGAACAAATTTGTTTTGCAGTGGGTCATCTTCATTCATCATGCAGCACGGCAGCAGCCAAAGTGTGGGATTTATGATTAATTGATCATGGTGCTTTGCTCTTTCCATTGCCAGCTATAGGTGGAGTCCATCTGCACGTAGAGATTGTGCTCTGAGCGACAGTCAGGCGCCAGTTGGCCTATACTCACACACAGCTTTGGACTGTACCCAGCACCTGGGATGGATGAGCCGGCTGGGTGGGTGGACAGATGCTGGGCAGGCCAAAGACTTGTGTCCTCATATCATTGCAACTCACGTGACATCTATGTCACCTTCCACTGCTGTGATATTGTTCAATGTAGACAATTTCTCACTGTCAGTCTTCTTGACTGAAATGATTCCAAAAGGCTGCATTCACAAAGTGTCAAACTTATACCAACAAAATTGGTTTTGCTTTTAAAGAAAATACAGTTCACATTATGTTTAATGTAAGTCACATTTATCTCATCTCGGCTGCTTGATATAGTCCCACCTGAACCACAGAAGTCAAAGCACAGACCTACTGGTCTCTTACAAAATAAGAACCATTTTTTTTCATCTGAGCAGATTTAATAATTCTGCCAATTAATGCTGTCTACAAGCCACACACACACACACACACAAACACACACACACACACACACATTTACCATGAAATATTAGTTCATCAATTACAGTTTCTATTGCTACATGAAAATAATCCTCCACTCAGGGTTTCCTGGTAACTAGCAGGTCTGTATAATGTGCCACTATGTAGATACTACCGTATTTTCCGGACTATAGGTCGCATCTTTTTATCATTTTTTCATGGCCTGCTACCTTTGGCAGCACGGTGGCACAACTGGTAGAGCTGCTGCCTCTCAGCGTGCAGGTCTCCGGTTCAAATCCCGGCCCGGGGGCCTTTCTGGGTGGAGTTTGCATGCTCTCTCCGTGCATGTGTGGGTTTTCTCCGGGTGCGCCGGTTTCCTCCCACAGTCCAAAAACATGCATGTTAGGCTGATTGGTAACTCTAAATTGACCCTGGGTGTGAGTGAGACAGGTCCCTCTTGTAAATGAGTCCCCGTGGCTCAACGAGGCTAGCCTGTATAAATAAAGGTTGAATGAAAAAAAAAAACAATAGTCAGGTGCGACCTGGCTTGTTATCACTTTCGATCGCTAGGGGCAAATGGTAGTACCATTTTTGGCCACTAGGGGCGCAGGCAGTGCAGTACCAGTTTGGGCCACTAGGGGCGCATGGTAGTATCACTTTCGACCGCTATGGGTGCTAAAGAGACCTGGGGCTCATGTACAAGGACTTGCGTGGACTTCTTACTGAAACGAGAAGCACGGTCAAATCCAGAAAATGGCGTATGCACAAAAAAATCCAGATGTATCAAACTGTGCGTACGCCGGAATCCACGCACATTGCTTTTGTACATCACAATCAACGTGGAATTGAGCGCACATGAGAGAGTGGCCGACTCCGCCTTTGACACGCCTCCATATAAATATGCAAATTCATTTAAATATGCCCTGCACCAGAGGAACGTTGTCTTTGCTCTATTACAAATCATGTCGAAACGTGGAAAAAAGAGGAACTTCACGGACTGTGAACTGGAGACACTTCTGAGTGAGGTAGAGGCACGGAAAAAAGTTTTGTTTGGCACGCTGTCCTCTGGCGTTACAGCTAAGCGCAAAAGGCGTGACTGGGACAGCCTGTGTGAAGCTGTAAATGCTGTGGGGTCAGAGCAGCGAACACCGGCAGAACTAAAAAAAAAAGTGATCAGATATTAAGGTGGACAGGCGGGGGGACAGGAGATGACGACATCACTCCATTTGACCAGAGGGTTGCCAGTATTGTGGGTGACACGGCCCTCACAGGTGTAGTGGCTCCGCATGTGGGGGATTCGGATTGTACACAAAGTAAGTAAATAAGTCAGTGTTAATTCTAAATGCCATAAAATATCTTGTTTTCATACTGGTGACTATAAGAATAAAAAGTCTTCAGTCATGGGATTTATTTATATATATTTTTTACATGTACACATTTTATTTTGCCATCAGAGAATGAAACAGAAGACACGCAGTCTGCTGCCTCAGACTTTGGATGCTCCTCCAGTGTCCCTGGAACGTCTGGCACCACGGGCACATCCAGCACACCCCACCTGCCAGCAGCTGATGTCCGTCCTACTGGCCGTGTTCTGACGACAGCTGTCCTACAGACACAGCAGGAAATAGTTTCCGGCATTAATGGCATCAATGACCGCCTGGACCAACTGATCGGAGTCCTCGCAGAAATTAACAGAACATTAAATGCACTGATTAAGTGATAATGTGTACTTGCCTGTTTTATATATTTGCTATCACATTTTGCCGGGCCCTAATAGCTACCTGGATGGGATGTACATTGAGGGATGCAGGTTCTGGTTCCTCTGGTGGGGGCAAGCGTATGTCAGTTCCTCTGGTGGGGGCAAGGTATGTCAAGTCCGTGTGCCAAATTGTGGAGGACGCCACATGCCATCACAATGCGGCACACTTTTACAGGACTATAGAGCAGCAGACCTCCAGTCCTGTCCAGACAGCGCCACCGTCCCTTTAGCAGGCCAATTGTCCTCTCGATGACTGACCGGCTGCGGGAATGGACGTCATTAAACCTCCGCTCTTGCTCAGTGTGGGGGTTGGCGAGAGGAGTCATGAGCCATGTTTTTAGTGGGTAACCACGGTCCCCTGTGAAATAAAAATAATAAATTACAAATGGGCAGAGTCAGATGCTTATCAGTTCGTAATGCGGCGCTTTTGGGTTACTTTGTGTTAATGAACGCAGCAGTGCGCTGGTGAAAGGCGGACGCATTCCACACTTTACGCACGTGTTTATTTGCAGAACCGCTATACACACAGAAACAAACAAGGGCTTGGTACACTGCTCTGTAACTGCATTTTAACCAGCCATTAACAGAAAGTTGATCACTTGAAGCACTGACTAGTAATGGAACTTCAAAGACAGGGCGACATGTGGGGGCGCATAGGTTCCATGCGCATAAGAGATTATAAGGATGTAAAAAGAATAATTTACTCACCAAGAAGCCAACCATCTCGCACCGTGCCAGCTTGGAGTCTGTTCCCAACCATGTTGTTCATTAGAATAAATGAATCGTGTGTTGAGCCAGGCCACCTCGCCACAATGTTTGTTAGACGCATTTGCGTGTCACAAATAATTTGCACATTGATTGAATGAAAATGTTTCCTGTTAACGTAAACATATTCATCCTGTGATGGTGCTTTTATAGCAATGTTGTGCAGTCGACAGCCCCGATTACATTAGGAAAACCGGTTGTCGCTGCAAATTGCGCTTTAATGTTGGCCTGTTCATCTGCATTGTATGGGAATGTTATATACCTGGGTGACATACGGATAAGTCCATCCCACACAGCTGGCATGGATCGGCTCAGTGTGGACTGACATAGTCCCGATCGGTCTGCCAACTCCCTCTGAAATGCCCCTGTTGCAAGAAATCCCAGTGTTGTCAGCAGATTCACATGTACAGGCAGTGCATGGCTCCTGGCTGTGGTGCTCCAAAACCGGTCGTAGCTCTAATGCTGAATCCTCACCAAACGCTTTTCGCGCAGCCGAAGCAGCCACTTTACATTGAAAGTCTATGGGGCCGCGCATCTTGGAGCAGCGGGGCGTGACGCGGCGCGCCTTCAGCATTTAAAGCAGCGCAGCAGGACCCGGCAGTCCCTTTTCACGCACGCGCGCAGCCGAGCAGCAGAGCAACAGGAAGCAGGAATATGCCTGCTTCTGCTGCTCGTAGCATTGTAGCAACCACTCGGGAGAGACTCTGCTATGTGATGACGCAACGACGACGGGACTTTCTGTGGACGAAAACAGCATCCGGTAGGAAAACCTGGTATTTTTAAAGTTGCTGCTGTCCACTCGAGTGTACATCAACCCAAACATAAAAAAAACGTTTTAATCTCAACAAAGACTTTTGGAGTTGCAGTTCGGCTCGTAGAAAACCCACTCAAGTGTTAACGAGGCTCCCGTGAAGCTGATTTTATCTGCTCGGTGCACAGCAAAACAGCACTATCTGACCGGGAAGGGAGCCACACGCTCCTCCCACTGCGCGTCTGCAGTGGAAACAGACATCTGTTGACAAGCAGCAAACACGGTGCATTGGGAGCTTTTGGATACGTTCAGTGAGGACCAAGCATAAGCACAGTTGCAGAAGTACTGCCCTCGGAAGCCGAAAACGACTGATGAGCCAGTCATCATCATGAGCCAGAAAATCCTCTCGGTCTCGAAAGACACGCTCTGCGTATAGCGCCATTTGCTATATCCTCTAATAAAGCTAAGGCCATTGTTGTCAATAATGTTGCCACTATTTTGCGCATGCTTTTGTATCCACTCATCTAATTGCGTCCATGTGGATGTAATAATTGTTAATCATGTGTGTTTGGTGTGAACAATAATGATTTTCACATCATGAACAGTTTCTCAGAATCACCTCTAAGTGTCGCCAATGGAACCAAAACCACAGAAACGTGCGTACGCCAGCCCTGGAGTTGGCGTGGGGCTGCGCACATTTCCACGTTCAGTTCTGTTTTGATACATACAGAGTTTTGCATGGAAAATGGCGTACGCAAGGTTTATACATGAGGCCCCTGTAGTCTGTTTACCGGTACAGTACCTGCAGACGTGCCTGGAGGCATTACCTGTTTGTGTATTGAGCATAAAAGCCTATCACCCGGGCGACATCTCTGAGAGTGAGTGAGGAGATACAGAGAAACAACAAACAACGAGAGAGAACGAGAAGCGAAGAAGAGCCATGCCTCCAAAAAGGAAATCCTATACAGCAGATTTCAAGTTGGAGGTGGTGAAATTCGCCATGGTCCATGGGAACCGCACCGCTGACTGCCAGTACGGGGTCAGCGAGAAAGTCATCCATGGCTGGAGGAAGTCAGAGGGTGTCATCCAGAGCATGAAGTGCACGAAGTGGGCCAATCGGGGCCTGAAAGTGAGGTGGCCAGAACTGGAGGACAAAGTCAAGTCCTGGGTCCTCTCCGAGCGCGCCTGTGGAAGAGGGGTGTCCACGGTGCAGTTTTGCCTCCACGCCATCGCTGTGGCTAAGGACATAGGGGTCTCGGAGTGTGCCGGTGGTCCCAGTTGGTGTTTCAGGTTCAGGAACTGCCACGATCTGTCCATCAGGGCCCGTACCACCATGTCCCAGAAGCTGCCGGCTGACTTCCAGGACAAACTGGACAGCTTTCGAGCCTTCGTGAGTCGGCAGGTAAGCTAACATGTTTTTTTTGTGTATGTTAAATGTACCTGTATCTTGCTAAATTTTAATATATCAATTTAATATAAAATTGCGCACTCACATCGAGTTTGTTGTCAGTGAGTGTGCGCTCATTTTTTTTGTTTACTGTACGCTTTTGTGTGTTACATGGTACCGGTACCACTAAGTTAACATGTGTTTGTGTATGTTAAACGTATCTGTATCTTGCTAAATTTTTATATATTAATTTAATATAAAATTGCACGCTTATAGCGAGTTTGTGGTCAGGGAGTGCACGCTCGTTTCTTTGTTTACTGTACGCCTTCATGTGTCGCATGGTACCGGTACCGCTAAGCTAACATGTATTTTTTTGTGTGTTAAGCGTACCTGTATCTTGCTAAATTTTAATATATTAATTTAAAGGACAACACCCACCATGACACTAACAATTCACCATATTGTACAATTACAGTAATTTATTATTAGGTCTATTTTCATTTTTGCATTTGGGCCAGGCGAGGGTTAAAAAAAACAAAAACAAAAAACACCCCCGAATGAATCTGGAAACCTGGCCGAAGAGTCCCGAAGGGTCATGCCTTTTGTTACATCGATCTCCACCCAGAAGGCAGAAGGTAGGAGTGAGTTTCCATGGAGGTTTATGAGAGAGAGTGGTAGTTAAAACTGCATATTTCCTGCATATTTCCTTGTGCATTTGTGTGTATATGGACCAGCGCTCTGATTTTATTTATTATTTATTTTATAACACCGCTGCGGACCTTTTGCTGCTCTCATTCATTCTGCCCCTGAGGAGCGAGCCGCGCGCGTCTCTGGCTCCTCGTTCCGCTGGTCACCTTTGAAGTTCCTCGTGCCGGTGTAATTTGCTCCCTCGAGTGTATGTACTGTATTTGCTCTCGTCAGCCTTGTTGCGGGGAGGGTCGGGAAGCACGCGCGCGGGCAGAGCTCAGCTGCGAGGCTGGCTGCCTTTCTGATCACGGGGGGAGAGAATAAAAAGTCGATGCGGAAATGAATGAATTTGTCGCGATCAAACGAATTAAACTAGTATGTCTAAGTGGATGCTCGCTCAGAATATGAGTGAGCGACAGCAGGATTAATCAACACAACACAGGCAGCTTTAGGGAATATTTAAAAATGCTTCCTTTTTCTTTTCCTCGCTCGCTCGCCTGTAACTCCAAGGCGTCACTTTGGTGACGTGAATGCCCTTGTGAATGCCCATATATGGAGAGGGGCAGATTTTCCCGGAGCTGCATGCTAAAATCTGCTATAAATCATGAAATAACACATTTAGTGTTATTTCTCCACAATATAAGTAAACGCTCCTGTATTATTTTTAAATAAACTAATAAATATTAATGGCAATGCAATTTGAAAACATGGTGGGTGTTGGGCTTTAATATAAAATTTCGCGCTCACAGCGAGTTTGTGATCAGTGGATGCACGCTCATTTCTTTGTTTACAGTTTTTTTTGTGTTTAACGCACCAATATCTTGCTAAATTTTAATATATTAAGTTAATATAAAATCGCTCGCTCACAGCGATTTTGTGGTCAGTGGGTGCACGCTCGATTCTTTTGTTTACAGTAAGCTAATCTGTGCTTCTGATACGGACAAGTGATGTCAACAAACAATGAAACATTTTAATGTTGCAGGTCTGTTGGCACATTCACAGTGGGTCAGTGAGTGTGCGCTTGATGTTTTGTTTACTGTAAGCTATGGTAATGTCTGCTTCTGATGTGGACAAGTGATGTGATATAGACAAACAAAGAAACATTTTAATGTTGCATGTCTGTTGCCATGCTCACAGCGGGTCAGTGAGTGTGCACGTTCCATTCTTTTGTTTATACTGTAGCCCAACGCTAATGTGTGCCTTTTGTCTTTCTCACACCAGGTCCAGACGTATGGGATCACTGCCGACCATGTTATTAATATGGATGAGGTTCTGTTGACCTTTGACATTCCTTTGGGCCACATTGTCTCCCAGAAGGAGGAGAAATCGATCAACATCCTCACCACAGGCCATGAGAAGTCCCACTTTACAGTGGTTCTGGACTGTGGTGCTGACGGCTAAAAACTTCCCCCCCAATCATCTTTAAATGGAAGACCATGCAGAAAGAGGACTTCAGCCCCAGAGTCGTGGTCGCGGTGAACCCGAAAGGATGGATGGACGAGCAGATGATGGTCCATTGGATCAACAAATGCGTCGTCCATCGTCCTGATGGGTTCTTCAGGACCAAGAAGGCTCTCCTCGTCATGGACAACATGCGGGCACACATAACGGATGCCATGAAGGAGAAAATAAAGACATAACACCGTGCCCACAATTATTCCAGGGGGGCTGACAAATTTGCTTCAGCCATTGGACATCAGTGTTAACCGTAGCTTCAAGTCCTCCCTAAGAAAATTATGGGAGGACTGGATTGTGTGTGGTGAGCACTCATTCACAGCTACTGGGAGGATGCGTCATGCGACGTTCGCCCAGGCGGTGGCGTGGGTTGACAAGGTCTGGGCTTCGGTCACCACCAGGACCTTCCAGGCAGGATTCAAGAAGGCCCGCATCCTCCCACGGCCTAATGGAGCTGGTGCTGAGGCAAAGGACAGCAGTGAGGAGGAGGAGGAGGGACAGTGACCGGGACCTCTGACCAGTGGCAAGCTGCCTCCGTCACTTGCTGAACCGTTTGATAGTGACACTGAGGACGAGGAGTTTCTGGGGTTTGAGTGAATTGTAAATATTGTAAATAAAAACCACAAAATAAATATCTGTTTGTGTCATCTTTATGTGCGGGTGTACCGGTAGTAATTTTAAAGCTGCTTTATTTACGGTATGCCCCTCCCTGGGCTGCCACCTTACCATGGTGGAGGGGTTTGAGTGTCCCAATGATCCTAGGAGCTATGCTGTCAGGGGCTTCATGCCCCTAGTAGGGTCACCCAAGGCAGACAGGTCCTAGGTGAGGGACCAGACAAAGCGCAGCCCAAAGACCCCTTATGATGAATTCAATTAATGGAAACAATGTTCCCTCGCCCGGACGCGGGTCACCGGGGCCCCACTCTGGAGCCAGGCCCGGAGGAGGGGCACGTTGGCGAGCGCCTGGTGGCCGGGCTTTTACCCATGGAGCTCGGCCGGGCACAGCCCGAAGAGGAGACGTGGGTCCCCCTTCCCATGGGCTCACCACCTGTGAGAGGGGCCAAAGGGGTCGGGTGCATTGTGGAATGGGTGGTGGCCGAGGGCGGGGACCCTGGCGGTCTGATCCTCGGCTACAGAAGCTGGCCATTGGGACATGGAATGTCACCTCTCTGGTGGGGAAGGAGCCTGAGCTAGTGTGTGAGGTTGAGAGGTTCCGGCTAGAAATAGTCGGACTCACCTCAACGCATGGCTCTGGCTCTGGAACCAGTTTCCTTGAGAGGGGTTGGACACTCTTCCACTCTGGAGTTGCCCCTGGTGAGAGGCGCCGAGCAGGAGTGGGCATACTTGTTGCCCCCCATCTTGGTGCCTGTACGTTGGGGTTCACCCCGGTGAACGAGAGGGTAGCCTCCCTTCGCCTACGTGTGGGGGGACGGGCTCTGACTGTTGTTTGTGCCTATGCGCCAAACGGCAGCGCAGATTACCCACCCTTTTTGGAGTCCTTGGAGGGGGTATTGGAGGGTGCGCCTCCTGGGGACTCCCTTGTTCTGCTGGGGGACTTCAACGCTCACGTGGGCAATGACAGTGAGACCTGGAGGGGTGTGGTTGGGAGGAACGGCCCCCCTGATCTGAACCCGAGTGGTGTTCTGTTGTTGGACTTCTGTGCTCGTCATGGATTGTCCATAACGAACACCATGTTCAGGCATAAGGGTGTCCATATGTGCTCTTGGCACCAGGACACCCTAGGTCGCAGTTCGATGATCGACTTTGTTGTCGTCTCATCTGATCTGCGGCCGCATGTCCTGGACACTCGGGTGAAGAGAGGGGCGGAGCTGTCAACTGACCACTACCTGGTGGTGAGTTGGCTCCGATGGTGGGGGAGGATGCCGGTCAGACCTGGCAGACCCAAACGTATTGTGAGGGTCTGCTGGGAACGTCTGGCAGAGTCTCCCGTAAGACGGAGCTTTAACTCCCACCTCCGGGAGAGCTTTGAACACGTTCCGAGGGAGGCGGGGGACATTGAGCCCGAGTGGGCCATGTTCCGCGCCTCTATTGTCGAGGCAGCTTATCGGAGTTGTGGCCGCAAGGTTGTTGGTGCCTGTCGTGGTGGCAACCCTCGAACCAGGTAGTGGACGCCGGCGGTGTGGGATGCGGTCAAGCTGAAGAAGGAGTCCTATTGGACCTTTTTGGACTGTGGGACCCCGTAAGCAGCAGATAGGTACCGGCAGTCCAAGCGGCATGCGGCTCGGGTGGTTGCGGAGGCAAAAACTCGGGCGTGGGAGGAGTTCGGAGAGGCCATGGAGAATGACTTCCGTACGGCTTCGAGGCGATTCTGGTCCACCATCCGGCGTCTCAGGGGGGGAAAGCGGTACGCGACCAACACCATTTATGGTGGGGATGGCGTGCTGTTGACCTCAACTCGGGATGTTGTGAGTCGGTGGGCGGAATACTTCGAAGACCTCCTCAATCCTACTGGCACGTCTTCCACTGAGGAAGCGGAGCCTGGGGACTTTGGGTCGGGCTCTCCAATCTCTGGTGCTGAGGTCGCCGAGGTGGTTAAAAAGCTCCGCGGTGGCAAGGCTCCGGGGGTGGATGAGATTCGTCCTGAGTTCCTTAGGGCTCTGGATGTTGTGGGGTTGTGTTGGCTTACGCGACTCTGCAATATCGCGTGGACATCGGGGGCAGTTCCCTTGGATTGGCAGACTGGGGTGGTGGTTCCCCTATTCAAAAAGGGGGACCGTAGGGTGTGTTCCAACTATAGGGGGATCACACTCTTAAAGACCGTGTAAAGTGAATTTCAACATTTTCTTCAATAAACATTATAAATGTCATAATTGTAATCTTGTAAATGAGTAAAAAGTCTCAAAATTGTAGCTCAATTAATTTTGGAGTTATAGAGCAAACTGTGTATAAACATTTTTCTGTTTCAGGATTTTTTAGGCGTGTTTTAAATGTGACCGCGTTTCGTCACAAGGTCTTCTTAAGTATAGCCCCACCCCCTGCAGCTCCAGCCGTATAAATTCACCTCGGTGGAGCCGTTCACTCGCGAATCGCAGATAGCATCAGATAGCAATAGCATAGATATTTTGTTCATTGTTAGCTAGCTAATCAATTATGCCTCGTTCGTGCATCTTCCCTGGATGTCGCTAATGGTCAGGGCACCCGTACAAATCATAACGTGTTTTTATACCACGTGGTTTTATATAGAGTATCTGTAATGCCTGGATAGGTCAATGGATAAAGCGCTTGCCTTCCGTCCCAAACCCTACGAGTTCAAATCCTGCATGGTACAACTCGTTTTTTTTTATTTATTCATTCCAGATTAAAAACACACAAGAAAACTATTTACAAAAACAGCGTAACTCTTGGAAAAAGTAGCTGCTGTTACAGACAGAACTCAAATAAAAACAGAGCAGGTTTACTGGATCTCTGCTGCCTGCCTCTCCACACAGTCAGCTCAGGGCAGGGGCAGGACACGAGCGCAGCTGCGCTGAAACCACGCCCACGCACTGACACGCCCCCAGCGTTCCAGGGCAAGGCAAAATCATGTTTTTTCATGATTTTTGAGACTTAATTTTATAAGGTAAACAATGTTTTTAATCAGTCAGATTTATATGGGTGATTAATAACACATATTTATGCCATGTGACAAACTAAAAACACACATTTAATTTCACTTTACACGGTCTTTAAGCCTCCCTGGTAAGGTCTATTCAGGGGTTCTGGAGAGGAGGGTCCGTCGGATAGTCGAACCTCGGATTCAGGAGGAGCAGTGTGGTTTTCGTCCTGGTCGTGGAACACTAGACCAGCTCTACACCCTCAGCAGGGTCCTGGAGGGTGCGTGGGAGTTTGCCCAACCAGTTTACATGTGCTTTGTGGACTTGGAAAAGGCATTCGACCGCGTCCCTCGGGGGGTTCTGTGGGGGGTACTCCGGGAGTATGGGGTACCAGGCCCTTTGATATGGGCTGTTAGGTCCCTGTACGACCGGTGTCAGAGCTTGGTCCGCATCGCTGGCAGTAAGTCAGGCTCGTTTCCGGTGAGAGTTGGACTCCGCCAAGGTTGCCCTTTGTCACCGATTCTGTTCATAACTTTTATGGACAGAATTTCTAGGCGCAGCCAAGGTGTTGAGAGGATCCGTTTTGGTGGCCTTAGAATCGCTTCTCTGTTTTTTGCAGATGATGTGGTCCTATTGGCTTCATCAGTTCGTGATCTACAGCTTTCGCTGGAGCGGTTTGCAGCTGAATGTGATGCGGCCGGGATGAGGATCAGTTCCTCCAAATCCGAGGCCATGGTCTTGAGCCGGAAAAGGGTAGCATGCCTTCTCCAGGTCGGGGAGGAGGTCCTGCCCCAAGTGGAGGAGTTTAAGTATCTCGGGGTCTTGTTCACGAATGAGGGAAAACTGGAGCGTGAGATCGATAGGCGGATAGGTGCAGCGTCCGCAGTGAAGCGGGCGCTGTACCGGTCTGTCGTGGTGAAGAGAGAGCTGAGTCAAAAGGCAAAGCTCTCAATTTACCGATCGATCTACGTTCCCACCCTCATCTATGGTCATGAGCTCTGGGTTATGACCGAAAGAACGAGATCTCGGATACAAGCGGCTGAAATGAGTTTTCTCCGCAGGGTGTCTGGACTCTCCCTTATGGTGTAGTCACACCAAGCAGCAAGTCAATGGTGGACGCGCTTCCAGGCACCTCCTGGCGTCTGGCGACAGGTCGCGTGTGTGTTGAGCGTGCTGAGAAGCGTTTTTCCGTGCACGTGAACCGGCGTCAACCTCCAAACCGCGCATTCAACATGCTGAACATTTCGCGGTTCAAACTTTCAAACGCCGCTCAACTCTACCTGATTGGTTGGTGTGTCAACCAATCAGGGAGTGTCGGGGGGAGAAGAGAGGAGGAGAAGAGAGCGCGAGAGTCCCTGTGTGACGCGGAAATGAGGGTGCGCGCGCACTATGTGACGTATTGTTTGTTGGTCACAGAAAAGACCCGCGAGTCGTGTACTATGGAAGAGAAACTCATTGTAGCTGTGTGTTCGCGACAATTCCTTCACGACCAGTCAAGTGTGCTCCACAGAGACGGAAATAAAAGGCTCCTCGCCTGGCGGAGTGCGCAAGACTCTGTGCGCAGGGCTTTGTATACCGGTAAGCTCCTCCCACACACCCAGCAACTGTTTCGCCTTCTGGCGTTCAGCTCCGAACACGCTGCATTCACAAGTGCGTCCACTTGCGTGCGTGTCGAGCTATTTGGAGGTTGAAAAGATGTTCGGTGTAACTACACCATTAGAGATAGGGTGAGAAGCTCAGTCATCCGGGAGGGACTCGGAGTAGAGCCGCTGCTTCTCCACATCGAGAGGAGCCAGTTGAGGTGGCTCGGGCATCTGGTTAGGATGCCTCCTGGACGCCTCCCTGGTGAGGTGTTCCGGGCATGTCCCACCGGGAGGAGACCCAGAGGAAGACCCAGGACACGCTGGAGGGACTATGTTTCTCGGCTGGCCTGGGAACGCCTTGGGATTCCCCCAGAGGAGCTGCTCCAAGTGGCTGGGGAGAGGGAAGTCTGGGCCTCCCTACTTAGGCTGCTACCCCCGCGACCCGACCCCGGATAAGCGGAAGAAAATGGATGTATGGATGTATGGGTGTACCGGTAACTGTTAAAGTGCATTTCTAAACAAAAATTAGAATGAGACACACTCTTAGAATAATGTCAGCTAACAAATATATTTTTAGGCGTTTCTGTAGTTAAATTTGAATGATGTTGGTGTTATGTTCTAAAATAAGCTGATTTGTAATCATTTATTAACAAAAAATTAAACTGAGACACACTCTTTTTTCAATATCAATGTTTATTAAATCCTTTAACAGTTAAACAGTTAAACATACAGTGATAGCAGATGTTAACAATATCAATATAACTGAGACACAATCTTTAAAAAAGTCAGCAAACAAATATATTTTTAGGTGTTTCTGTAGTTAAATTTTAATGATGTTGGTGTTATTTATGTTCTAAAATAAGCTGATTTGTAATCATTTATCAACAAAAATTAAACTGAGACACACTCTTAAAAAAAAGTCAGCCAACAAATATTGTTTTAGGCGTTTCTGTAGTTAAATTTTAATGAAAGTCAGCTCGCGATGAAAAGCGGGTCTGTTTTCTGTGTGCGCGCTTGGTGTTATTTACGTTCTAAAATAAGCTGCTTTGTAATCATTTATTAACAAAAATTAAACTGAGACACACTCTTAAAAAAAAGTCAGCCAACAAATATTGTTTTAGGCGTTTCTGTAGTTAAATTTTAATGTAAGTCAGCTCGCAATGTATAGCGGAAATGCTGTGAACGGGTATACGCTTGGTGTTACTTACGTTCTAAAATAAGCTGCTTTGTAATCATTTATTAACAAAAATTTAACTGAGACACACTCTTAAAAAAGTCAGCTAACAAATATTGTTTTAGGCGTTTCTGTAGTTAAATTTTAATGAAAGTCAGGTCGCGATGAAAAGCGGAAATGTTGTGTACGGGTGCACGCTTGTTATTTTTTTACGTTCTAAAATAAGCAGCTTTGTAATCATTTATTAACAAAAATTAAACTGAGACACATTCTTAAAATGATGGATGGTTTCTTTTCACAATGGCCTCCTTTCCATCTGTAGTCCACGGCCATCTGCTTTGTCTTCTTCACATTGATGTAATTAATCTTGCACTGTTGTATTCTACCATGTTGCTTACTGTATTTCTTTTAGCCATTGTTGTTATTAGCTATACAGTATACAGTACAGGTAGCCCTCTAGTTACGTCAGGGATAGGGACCTACGTGTGTGACTTAGGTCGATTTTGTCGTACCTCGCGGACCAAAAACACATGCCTATCGTAGGTCCGCGTTTCTGACATAGGTCGCGGTTATACCGCTAACGGAGCGCCGCACACATATTTAATGGCATGAGACTGAACAAGCAGACATACTAAGGCCATAAACACGCACAGAACTGCACAACAAATAAAAAATATAATGTCTTACTTTGAGCCGGTGGCCCCGACTGCCAGGCGGACATTTGCGGCGAGCTCCCGGCCGCAGATGGATCCTCCGCGGCATGTCGGCTCGGTGTCTTCGCCTGTGTTAGCTGCTTTGTTAGCTGCTGTCGTTAGCATGTCGGGCGGCGTTGTGGCCGCCGATCGCGGGGCGATCCGCGGCTGCTCCTCCGGACCTGAGACGTCCACAGAGTTGACCGAGTGTTTCCAGCTCATTTATCCGTATGAGGCAACCCTGATCGGGCACACGGAGCCAGCTGACAGTAGCCTCCGGAGCTCCATTGACCGCAGTACAGTTGTAAAATGGCAACCGGAAGTGGCGAGCGGAAACCGGAAGTTGCGTAAATACGATTAATTTCTTATCAAAACGTAAAATTAATAATTATACTTTATTTATAAAGCCATTTAAAACAACCACAGCTGCAACAAAGTGCTATACACATGAAATTAATAACTTTTAAACACAAAAAAAAAAAAAAAAAAAAATTTTTTTTTTTTTTTTAATCATATTTTTATTAAATATGATAAAATCGTAAGTCTGAGTTGCCGTAGGTCGCAGGTGTCGTACCTCGAGGGTTTCCTGTATTACCATATTTTCCGGACTATAGGTCGCACCCGAGTGTCGCATTGTCCAATTATTATCAATAAATTGGAAAAATCCATAAACAGGTCGCACCGGAATATAGGTCGCACTTACGTCACCGCCGACGTAACGCGTCATCTACCGCTGACGTGACGCGTCACCGCTGAGTCAACCCGGAAATGTGGACCGAGTGTTCAGCTCTGCTGCAAATGTCTTCCACAGGAACGCAAAGCAAGGCTTTAAGAAGATTAACACTTAAAAACAATTATTTGCTTGATAAAAATTATAGGAAATATGTGTAACTACCGGTACGTCTGATGAAACCAAACGTGCACGCGCAACACCAGACATGCAGTAGTAGCGAACAGACGCATGTACCTGTATTTTAATTTTAGCAGAATAAAGACCTAAAAAATATATTTGTTAAGCTGACTTTTTTTAAGAGACCCAAAATGGTTAAGATCGAACCTGGGTGAAAACCAAGGTCTACCGGTGGGTGAACTTCAAAAGAAATTGAGGTATGAGGACCTATACTCATATAACAATGCGTAGTTCTAACAGAAACCCCCGAGCCTTGGAACTGCACCTCCCACGCCTCGAACAGAACAGTCAGAGACATGCAAAGAGTCACGAATGTCCCAGAATAAAGGCACAACACCTCTATGCTCGGAAGAGACAGAGGAAGTAAGTAGTTTGTTAGTAGATTTGAATGTTACAATGCTTGACCTACCTGATACAATGAGTGGCATTATCAGTGATAATGACACTATCAACATTGACCAACCTGGAGCGATGTGCAGCACTATCTTTCACAAAAACTCAGAGCACACAGTTAACAACAATAACTTCGACACAGATGCCACAGATGTTGACAATAAATATGTTGACAGCAAACAAAATGCTGACAGTCAACAAGATCCTGAAGGTCATGTCACGGTCTGTCTAATAGACTGTACCGCAGAAGGCACGGATGACTCCTCAACCGAGAACACTAGCCCGGTAAGTGAACCTTTAAATGCAGATGAGGCAGAAGAGACCCAACAGTTGGACCCAACCCTGGCCCAACAAGAGAACCTCATATGCGAGCTGGAACGATCTGCACTCACTGACCACTACCTACCACAGGTAGACGAAGGTGTGGAGATCCATGGATCCCACACCAAAGATGCTGTTCTGTCCTCTGGGACAGATAAATCGGCAATCAGCCAAGCTTTTGATGAAACCTTAGTTCAAGAGCATTCAAATCCAGAACTAATCAGAAATGACATCGTTTCTACAGACTCAAAGAGCCCCTCTTCAGTCAAGAAGTGGGAGAACACACACAACGACAGTGACCCGCCGCGGTCTGAACAATCAGACACACCTGCGACTACACCGACAGTTGTGACACACCTAAATTACACAGAAAGAGGTAAATGTAAGAAGAAACGTTGGCCAAAACCTAAAAGGTTCCTGTGTACTGTCTACTCTCAGCTGCGAAAACAGCTTAAACTAAACATTGGCATCCTAACTTGTGCCCATGGACGGACGTCCTCACCTGTGTTCGTGGTCCCCCATGACCTCAGGGGGGTGATGTTAGGTCATGCCCAAGACAAAGACAAAGATTTCAATAACCCCACAAACGACAAAGATCTCGCAAACTCACAGACTTCATGGGAAATTAAGGTCGTCCAAGCACACGATAGTAAATAAACTAAACAGTTTAAACTATATTAGTTGCTAAAAGAAACCGTTCCAACTAGAACTTAGAAACGCTAAGCCTAAACACCCACAACAAAAACTAACTTTAACAACCGTTTAAATCTGCAGGATTTAATTGACATCGGTTATAAAGCTAAGACCTGTTTTTATTGTGTGATACACGTTGGAATCTGACGACAGGAGTGAGTTGAAGCAGTGAAACGTTGTTTTCTAGTTGCTTAATTGCTACTTTTGTTGTTATTGAAACTTGGTATTGTTTTCTGAACACTCCCAGCCAAAAGAGGTTTTTATTAATGATAAGTTAAAGACTTAAATGGATTTAACTATGCCAACATGCAGTTTCATTTTGTTAAACCTCAGTCATTGAAGAGTCAATGTAGTTTAAAGCTACTTTAGGTACCATAAACTACACTGGTCTCGTAATTTCTAAATTGAACCGATTTGATCAATTCTATTCTAGATTATTTATTCATTTTGATGAGTCTCGCCATAGACTTCAAAATTTATAGGGAATACCATATCTCACGTCGTTCGTCTAAAAGGACAACAGACATTTAGCCCAAACTATATTTTCTTTTCTATTTTAGTTTAACTTTAAGCTAGGTTATGAATGGAGGAATAGTTTGGGAGAAGAGGATGTAGACGTAGATCCCTATATTTAACTTTTGATGCATGATCCATCCCTTAATTGGTAGTTATAGCTGATCTAAACCATGATAGCTTACATACCAGGTGCATATAGGTAAGGCTAATGTAAAATCCCAATCATAAGCCCACCTAAAACCACATAATTGCATGACACATAGAACCAGAGTGGCACGGACTGGAAACCAACCAGCCTTCAACCTTCGATGTGGGGACCTGCTACTCCAATGCTGGTCTTCAACCTTCATCCAAGGGTCGCCTCCTCTGCGTCAATCGAGGGATCCCCTCTACATGCTGATTGAAACAATTGTTACTGATGAAATCAACAACTCTAATCGATATGGAATTACCGCTGTGGAATTACCGCTGTGGATTATAAGACTTTGCTTTCCAAAGGATTAAAAGCTTACCACAATGGGATTACTTGCGAACAGTATGGCATTTCCAAAAACATTATGGGATTATAATTTTTTTATTTTTTCCTCTTGCTGGATTACATCAAGATCAGGGACATTTGGTGGTATCCTTTTGTGTTGGAACTCATCCCCATGGACAAGCGATGACTTCCAAAAGGGGGGACTATAGTGAACCAGACGGTGTTTTCTGATACACCTTCGTCTCTTTGATATGTCCCAGTGACACCTTTTCACTGATACTTTCAGTAAAAAGACATTAACACTATTTTATTACATTATTTTGAATCAAAACACAATAAGTCATAAGAGACTCTCTTATTCCTCTATTTTGTGTTAATGAATAACCTTGTGTTAAGTAAGCATTATTGAATTCAATGTTTGATAGTCAAAGACTGTTTAATTCAAACTGTTTAATTCAAGTTGGAAATCCAATGTTATTTCAAAATGATGGTCACTTCTTCATATGATGAATCAAATGGTGAAAGTGAATTAATATGTCAGACTGAACTCCTCAGTTTTGTTAGAAGTTAGAACACAGTTTTAATCAGTTGTTTTATGAAGCTGGCTCCAGTCTAATCTGTTTCTCTCTCTTCATTCTAAACAACTTCTTCTCTGTTCTAAAAAACTGATCTTCTTCTATCCGAGTGACCTTCATCCACTGGTTTGTTTGGACCAATCGGGGAAGAACAAGTCACAGATCCTTTCTTAAAGTTCTAAGCTGTTGCTGGAACTGTCAGAGTTTGCTAAGGTCCTCAAGCCATGAGGTTCCCCAAAGAGCTGAATGAACATCAGTCACACGCTAAGGACACGTCATTCAGTTAAAATATTTATGACATGCCAGTTATAAATCCATTTCAAGCTGTAAAAAACTTTATTTCAATGAAATTCCTTCAAGGAAGCTTTTATCTTGAAAAGCCAACCGGAACTAAGGTTTTTACTTTGGTGAGGTGGAAGCCGTCTTGTGAGCGAGGCGTTGCAAAAATGGACGCCGGTCACCTATAAACCGTAGCACGAACGGACAGTTTGTACACGTGAGGTTGGGACAAGTTTACCGAAGCAGAGACCAAGAATCTTCGCACAGGTAAAACGTCGATGTCCATTCGACCGAGTCGAGCGGAAGCCGCCGAGGAACTGCCATGTTTCTGGTTAAAACACATCAAGATAATGCCTCTCCTCATCCTCCATCTTCTTTAATCCTCCATTTTCTCTTCTATGAAACTTTCTTATTTTAAGTAACTAAACTTTAAGTTATTGTGCCAGCAGAGATATAAGTTAATAACACCCATAACTTGTGTTCTGTTGTTCCTATGAAATTACGGACGCGTGTTTCATCTATGCTGAAGTAAGTTATAGGAAATTTCGATCGATCCAAACATGTACAAATGTGTGATGTAATTTATAATTATGTTAAATAAATGGTCCAGTCCTGCTGTACCAACATAAGTTTAACGTTTCCTGTGAATTACATCTGGTCTAGTCACAGAATTATTGATATTGATCTAAAAAGAGAGAACTAGTGAATATTGATGATAAGTTTGTGTCAGATAAAATCTACTCAAATCTTTCATCTGGAATATTGTACAGTCAGTAAAACTGACTAGTATTATATCCCTACATAGTGTTCTACAAGTGGAGACTGGGCTCAAAAGATTAGGTTCCCGTACCGCATGGTCGGGCAAACCTGTAAAATTATCAGTTCGTCCTGTTTCATCAGGCCCGAATCTGCTTTCCACATGGGGTCAAAAAAGAAGCCCTCGGCCGGTACTGGAAAGTCTCATTGTCACCAGCAGGTCTCTTCCATGGAAGGCCATGCATGTCTTCCTTTGGGGATGCAAAGATTTTTTCTCGGCAGCCCCTCGCGGATGGCTTCCGCCTGTTTGCGTCTCTGTTCCAGCCTGGCCTAGATACTTCCAAGGCTCCCCCGAAGAGTCCCGTCGGCTCGATCGGGTACTGGAGGAAGGAGGACCTCTGGTTTTCCAGGAGGTCTGACAAAGTCTACCAAAGATGGCGCTGGGCGACAACTATTTCTGCCATTGTTCTGCCCTGCATGATGGCTATTGTCCCCATCATGTGGAGCACAAAGTCAGAGGCGCGGCGGGCCTCCTCCATGGCCTCTGTTGCGGCTTGTTCGTTCGTTGTTACCTGGAAATCCTGTAGTTTTTCTGCCAGGTACGCCTGTATCATAGTCGATGCATTCATCGCACGAGCCGCGAGGCCCTGAGCCTTGTAGCACTTTTCGAGTTGTTTCTCCAAAGCATGTCAGGCCCTGCTGGGTAGCGCTGGCTTCGCCCCCGTAGCTGCAGGGACCAGATGAGCCGCTAGGGTCTACTCTATCAGGGGTGCGCTGGCGAGGCCTGCTGTCTCCATTCCAGTGACATCCAGGAGTCGAGATAGTGGCAACGTCATGGGAGCTCCGGGTTCCACCCAGGAGCGTTTGAGCTCCATGAGGAAGTCCGGGAAAATGGGTATTTTTTGCGACGTCGTCGGCTACAACTTTGCATGGAAGTAGTTTCCCGCCAGCCTCGTACAGGTAGTCCCCGACTTACGAGCGAGTTCCGTCACTAGGGGGCGCTCGTAAGTCAAAAATTCGTAAGTAGGAACACATAGTAAAAAAAAATATATATATATATATATTTTTTTTTATTTTTTTTTTTTTTTTTTTTTAATAAATGAATACATGTACAGTACTGGACAGTCACCAAGCACTTAGCCTATCCTAACACAGTTTTTAAAGATGAAGGAATAAGTTGAATTGTCTCCCTTTCACATAAAGGGAGCAAGCTCCCTATGGAGCCTGCAGGGAGGAGGGAGACAATTCAACTGATTCCTTCATCTTTAAAAACTGTGTTAGGATAGGCTAAGTGCTTGGTGACTGTACAGTACTGTACATTTATCTATTTATTAAAAATATACAGTATATACAGTATTTTTATTTTTTATTGTTTTTTATTTATTAATAGATAAATGTACAGTACTGTACAGTCACCAAGCACTTAGCCTATCCTAACACAGTTTTTAAAGATGAAGGAATCAGTTGAATTGTCTCCCTCCTCCCTGCAGGCTCCATAGGGAGCTTGCTCCCTTTATGTGAAAGGGAGACAATTCAACTTATTCCTTCATCTTTAAAAACTGTGTTAGGATAGACTAAGTGCTTGGTGACTGTCCAGTACTGTACATGTATTCATTTATAAAAAAAAAAAAAAAAAAAATTTTTTTTTTTTTAATGAGATGCATGCTCGTAAGTCCGGGACCTCGTAAGTCAGAGCGCTCGTAAGTCGGGGACTACCTGTAACCTGTTGGCGAGGCATGGGGTATGGCCACGCGACCTGCAGGGCATCCGCTACCCTATGACACAGGTCGAACAGAGCAAGGACCGACACGTCCGGTTCCGGTAGAATTTGTGCCAGGTTCTGGGAGGAATCCATAGTTTCTCCTCTGCAACCATACTCGGCGTCTTGGTCAGACACTTCGGGCATCGAGTCCTCGATGGGGAACGATGAGTCCGACACGTGTCCGACACGTTCTCATCCCCGACTTGACCATTGCATTCCAGGTTTACGTTCTCGAGCTCCGGCTCGGGAGCGTGCAGCTCTGCGAGGCGTGCAGCCTTCAGTGCCGCGGCCTTCGCTATGGATTTGCCAACGCGTCCGTGCTGCGTTTACTCACTACCGTCGACATCCGACAGCAGTGGGAGCAGGAGTCGGGGGATTCCAACGCTTTTCTTGCGTGCAGAATCCCTAGGTAGACAGGACAAGCCTTGTGGGTGTCCATCGCCGAGAGGAAGTAGCCGCAGCCGCTGGGGCAGGGGCGCGAGCGAGGGCTCGTCGTCCTGCTGGTTTTCTTCTGAGTCTTTGTCCTCCATTTTCCCTTCTCGGGAGCCATGTCTGGAGACGAGAAGCGTTGAGGCTGTTCCTAGTTTCCTTTTGTTCGAAGCCGTCCTTACCGTCGTCTTGCTTTCGCTGGTTAGCCTGCTAATGGTTAGCAGGGAGTGTTGTGACGTAGTTAGCGTTGTCGAGCAAAGCAGCTGCGAAGAGAGAAGAAAACTTCGAGGTAAGTAAAAAAAGCTGGACTAGCTTTCACCAGCCCAGTAGTATGCAGGAAAAATTTCTCTGTACGCTCAGTGTAAGGAGCAAGCTCACCTCTGATCGAGCGATGCGACAACAGAGAACTCCCACGAAGTTCAGGTTTTAAGCGAGGTGAAGGGCAATAAGAGAATGATGAATGGGCATCAGCGGCTTAAGTACCCAGAGGGCGGGGCCTCTGGCGCGACACTGACGCCCCTGCCGTAAAGGCGTGAATGTATTCCTTCAGGTAATCGCGCGGGGGCGCAATTCCCATAGCATATGTTGCACCGAGAGACATGACTGAAAGGGAACTGCAGTGTGAACGTAGCCATAGAGAACAATCCACCCTTGTCCTGACTCAGGACCATGTCCTCAGATTTGGAGGTGCTGATTCTCATTCCAGCCACTTCACACTTAATAATATTAATAATTAATTTAATTTATAACGCATTTTCATTAACAAAAATCTCAAAGTGCTACAAAGTGCAACTAAAATCAATGATCAAATAAAAACAAATGATAAAATGAAGTAAAATCAATGATAAAACAACAAAAATAATAATAATAATAATAATAATAATAAACTTTATTTGTATAGCACCTTCCTACAATGCCTTGCATTGACCAAGGTGCTTAACAGGATAAAAAGATGAATAAACTGGAACAATAAATCAATGAAAATAGAATAGGAAACAACAGCAATAAAAGAAGGCAATGGAAATTAAAAAAATGCTACATACTAAAATAACACTAAAATAACACAAGTAATAAAAGTTACCGGTACACACTGAAAGCTTTTTTGAACAAGTGGAAATAGTTCTGTACAAGCTGTAAAAATATCAACTAAGATCAAAGATAAAATCATGTGGAGGCAGAGTAGGCTTGCTTTAAAAAAAGGTCTTTAAGCCTTTTTTAAAGTCAACCAGTGACTGTGGAGCTCTCAGATAGTCAGGGAGGGAGTTCCAGAGGCAGGGGGCAGCCACACAGAATGCCCTGTCTCCCATGGTCCTTAATTTGGTTCGTGGAATGCAGTGGCGGGCTGTGCATTTCACACCTAGGCCTTCAGTAGTGCTCTGTCTGAAACAATCCAACCCTCAATAACTATTTTCCCCATATTTTTAGACCAATTTTTGGCTGATATATGACCGTTTCCATTCATTCTGATGGGAAAAAAATGGAGCAGTACCACTTTCGGCCGCTAGGGGCACCAAAGGACCCTCTAGGCTTTTGACGACTACAGGTGTACCTTTGTATCACTGTGTTTCACAGTGATAATTCAGACTAGGGGTTCATGAGTCTAACAACCTCGGGGTAGAAGCTTGTAGCCATAACGAAGGGTGAGATGGAGGAAGAAGGATGACACCTTTTCCATCTCAGCCCCACTACATTTGTTTTATTTATTTTTCATTCATTAAAGTTTGGCACCCACTGGTCAGTTTACTGACCAACAACAACTTAATCAATATATTCTACAAAGTACTTCAGTGACTGATTCTGATTAGTAAAGGGTGAATATGTTATTACAGGGAGTTCTATACCAGAACAAATGAATAATCATCCGAATAAAGTTGTCTTTTAAGTTTTATTACAAAAATAATCAAACTAAAAATCAACAACAATAATAAACAAGCAATAATAATAAATCAGTCAAGGCTTAATTCTCTTGTCTAAGGCAAAATTAACTCTTTGAGCAGGAATTATTTCAGTTTTATATGCGCATGAATTTAGATGCAGTGAGGCTATTTATTTTGGATTTTGGTTAAAAGTAGTTATTTAATGTGACCAGATAAGTCATTTATTATCACTGCAAGCCAGGAAATGATTTATCAAGTTGTATTAGCTAAAAATGGCATAACCAGAGGCATCATGTCACCAGTTTCTGCTCCTTACTGGGTCAGTGTTGAGAGCATCACTCATCTTTGTGGGCTTCAGCTGGTGGATCAGATTTATTTTTTTTTTTACTCGATATAATCACTGATTTTTTTTATTAGTTGTGTTTTGCGAGGAAAATATCACAACAACCACATGTTAAAGAATATTAACTCAGATGAAAAAGAAAATAATCTGATATTTTCTTGGGGGTGCTAAGGGGGTGCTGTGACTTTTCCAGGGGGGGCTATAGCACACCCTAGCTCCCCCCTGGAGCCGCCTCTGCTGTGTACGGATATTTTAGAGCAAAAAAAAAAAGTCCTGCTGGATGGACAGCGTGTGCGCGAACATCACGCTGCAGTTTGAGGGTTCAGGAAGGCAGGATGTTTGATGGAGCTGACGTGGAGGAGGAAGAAGACGCAGTGCTCTGAGCTGCATCAACTACTGACACTTAAGGAGTTGACAGAACTCTTCACCAGTGACACAGAGGATGAAGAATTCAACGAGTTTGAATAAAAATAAATAAACAAATATATTTTTGGTGTTAATCTTGATACATTTTAAAGAGATAAAGGTTTTAGCAGCACGCGCGCACACACGCACGCGCAACGGTTTGCAGACGAATGTGATGAAATGAAAGTTGTTGCATCATGCGCGCACACACACGCACACGCACACAAGTTTGGAAGACCCGACAAGCGAACCTACCTTGTATTTAAATTTAGCTATTTGACAATTACGTTCATTTTTAAAAGAAAAGTTCAGCTCAGACACACTTTTACTATAATGTCAGCAAACAAATATATTTTCATGGTGTTATCTTGTTAATTTTTTAAGACAGTGCACGCTTACACAGGGAAACTCTTTTTTTTAATCCAGCTGATTTTCAATATTATTTAGGAATATAGCAAAATTTTACTCACCAAAAATCCAGATTATTTGTACACAAAATCCATCCAGCTACTAAATTAACACAACAATATCTTTGCTCGTGCAGCTCGCTACAGATGCAGCTTGCTAGTGCTGTAGCTCTGGCTCGTACACTCTGACTGTCCAATCAGAGCCTGTGAATGCGCTGACGTTTCTGTACGACGTACAGAAAACGTAACTAGAAGCTAGAAGACTTCTGGTGTCGCCCATAGACATTAGGTGTGGCCAACTCAACATCTGATAGGTTGAAGCAACAGCTTGGTGGACAGTGCCACAGGGGTACAAGAGCTACGAGAGAAGGCTTCTAATCTACCTAGCAACAACAGTGGCTGAAATATGATTGGTTAAATGCTTAAATATGAAAATACACTTTAGAAGCAGTGCAATGAGGGGGGTAGCAATGAAATGAAGTGGACAGACCATTTGGAATTATTTAATACGTATTCATGGACAAAATATAATAAATTAAAAAAATTAAAAAAATTAATTTTATTTTTTAATTTTTAATTTTAAATAATTTTAAGGCCTTCAGAGAAGGCTTTGCAGGCCTGGAGGGTACGCCACTGGTGGAATGTGAAGGAGATTACTGTTCTGTGACCATAGAAACCGGGTGGATGAATAGGGTGCAAGAATGTCCTTTAGATAATCTGGTGAAGTTCCGTGTAAGCATTGGTGGGTAATGAGAGCAGTTTTGTACTGAATTCTGTAGGTGACAGGAAGCCAATGGAGGTTATGGATAGGGTTGGGCATCGAGAATCGTTTGGAA
>JBBPBX010017307.1:28272-40246 GCA_038048925.1 Garcialebias charrua | reverse complement strand
ACAGATATAAAATCACAAAGTGCTTTACAAAAGAAATACACATAATAAAATCATACTAAAATTATACTAAAATCATACACTCTTAAAATATATACAGGGAACCCCCGACCTACGACTCCATCGACCTGCGAACCACGGGACCTACGAACGAACCAAAGTTGAAGAATGCCATCGACGTACGGCAGAAAGTTCGTGACCTACGAACGAACCAAGTTTAAAATATATAATCGAGCTACGGCGAAAAGTTCGTGACCTACGAACGAACCAAGCTAAAATATATAATCGAGCTACGGCAGACTGGATGCACGACCTACGAACGAGCCCCATTACAAGTATATAATCGAGCTACGGCGTAACTGCGTCACATATGGCAATCGGCGAGGTGGGGGAGGGGATTGCCTTTGGCTGTTGCTTGTTGGGCATGGGCGTGACACTGCGCATGACAGTGGAAAAGTACCGCCAGCGAGAGGGGGGGGCTGGGCTTCTGGCGGATGTACACACAGCCGCAGTGCACCTGGCGGCGGAGGGATCCGTACAGGTAAAGCGGTAACTATTTAAAGGGCTGCGGCCATTTTGTCCCTCGTGGGTTAGTTACGGTGATTGATGAGAAGAGACATCATTTTGCTGATGGGAGTCCCTGATTTGCTGCTGCTCTGATGTTAAAAGCTGCACTTTGAGAAGTGTTCTTATGTGTGATTGTTGACATCATTTTGCTGATGGGAGTCCCTGATTTGCTGCTGTTGTGATGTTAAAAGCTGCACTTTGAGAAGTGTTCATGTGTGATTGTTGACATCATTTTGCTGATGTGATTTCCAGCTGATTTCCTGCAGTTCTGATGTGAAGTTACTGATGTACAGTTACTGTGTGTGTTTATGGATGCATGTGTGGTGTAATGGTTTAGATAAGTGTTTGTAAATAAAGTTCTGTGCATGTTTATGGCCCAGTATGTCAGTCTCATGCTGTTAAATGTGTGCGCGGCGCACCGTTAGCGGTATTTCCGCGACCTACGAACGGAATAACGACCTACGAACGGGACGCAATTTTCACCCCCTACCTACGACAGGATCGAGCTGCGAACGGTTCTTAGGTCCCGAACTCGTTCGTAGGTCGGGGGTTCCCTGTATATGTATATATATATATATATATATATATATATATATATATATATATATATATATGCAGCCATGCTCCAAAATGGAAGTCAGTGCCTCACTTATTTTTCTAGTCACCCAACTCACAGGACAGTTAGATATGGTGGAAGCCATATTGATATTAAACAAGACGGAAGGATGGAGGGTATTTCCTATTCCCCGCCTCGCTCTGCAACGGGTTACAATAAACCTCAGATGAAGACATTTCTTTGGTTTGTCATTAGTAAATGACACACAACCGCAGATTGTATATTATTAATTATTTTTGTTGGAACTGTGTGACAACTTTCAGCCCTGACATGTTACATTTATTACAGATAATTTCTTTGAGAATAGTCCATTACAGCAGTGTTGTTATTGAGTCATCCTTTTTATTACATCAGCTCATCTTATGAGTGAACTTTTTCTCTCAACACTTAACCAAATGATGGTAGAATATGAGAAACCTCCTGAATTAATCAGCTTGAAACAAACAGACATGTTTGTCTTATTGATTGGTGTTTCTAATAGGTTTTGAGTTTGTATGAGTCTGTTGTGTTTGCACTTCCATACCATACCAATACCATACCAATTAATTTATTTATAGAGCACTTAAAACAGCAACGAGGCCAACCAAAGTGCTAGAAACAAACAAGCACAGCAGACAGGAAAACATAAAATAACAATATAATATAATATAATATGTCCAGCCAAGGATGCAGAAAGATGTGTTTTTGTGTGTGTGTGTGTGTGTGTGTGGTCAAGAAGAGATATCCTCCCTGCTCCTCTGGGTGAAGATGGGGGAGGTCCGGTTTGTGTTTTTAACCAATGACACAGAAGATAAGTGAGGCAGAGAAGAGAGACGGCAGACATCAGACATGCAACGAAGCACATGAACACGGACCAACACCGAGGAAGAAGAGTCCAGTCTTTGACTTAGAATCAGGAGAGTCTTGTCATCCAGAAGCTGCCGTTTTAGATCCAGAGGAGTTCATCAACATGTCAGCAGTAGTGATGGGTTGTGTCACTGGTTTCTTGACCTACGAGACCACCAAGTCTGTGGTGGTGAAGAGCTGGTCTGTGGGGATCATTAACCGGGTCGTGCAGCTGGTCATCATCACTTATTTTATTGGGTCAGTGTGTGATCAGAAAGTGTTCTCTCGCTTCAAACTGGTTTCTCTAACTGTGTTGTGTCATTTGCCCTGCAGCTATGTCTTCCTTTATGAAAAGGCTTATCAGGTGAGCGACACGGCCATCGAGTCATCGGTCCTAACCAAAGTCAAAGGTTTTGGTAAACTCAACAACCGTGTGATGGATGTGGCTGATTACATCTACCCTCCTCAGGTGGGTTACCTCTAAATGTTGGTTTGAAATCATCTGGAATGTTTTAATACGTGCAGTTTATTCTCATAACAAATAATAGAGATCAGCTGTTGTGGTGTGTTTTAGGGTACAGGCATGTTCTGCATCTTGACCAGAGTCATCGTGACCGACAATCAGTTCCAAGGTCGATGTGCAGAGGTGAGGACACACTTTGCATCGTTTTCCTGCTTCCCATTTTCAATGGCTTTAAAGTTTTTACTCATTATTCTAAACTTAATTATTATTAATTATAGAAAGTAAAATATAGGGCCACGCTGAAAAACTATTTAGACAAAAAAAGAGTGAATTGTGACTTCTATCTTATAAAGCTGGCTTTTATCTCTTAATGGGCCTTTCTTTCAGATTTATGACTTTAAATTCAGAACCTTAAAAAAAGTTGGTAAAAGTTAATTAATTTGCTTTTTCTCTTACAAATCAACAATTTTTCACTAGAATCCATATTGTCTTTTAAAAATTTATTTATTTTCAATTAAATACTTGTTATACGTGGCATGGTGGAGCAGTGGTTAAAGTGGACAACTGTCAGTAAGAAGGTTTCAGGATTACCTTGTGGCCTG
Source organism: Garcialebias charrua (assembly GCA_038048925.1). Classification (NCBI taxonomy): domain Eukaryota; kingdom Metazoa; phylum Chordata; class Actinopteri; order Cyprinodontiformes; family Rivulidae; genus Garcialebias; species Garcialebias charrua. The sequence continues at coordinate 37,176 of JBBPBX010017307.1, read as the reverse complement.
GGAACTTTTGTAAAAGGAGTTTCCATGTTATCCCTGTGGACTTGTGGGTTTTCTCCGGATACTCCGGTTTCCTCCCTGAGACCAAAAACATGCATGTTAGGTCATCATTGGTAGCTCTAATTTAGGTGTGCATGAGAGTGTAAATTGGTCGTTTGTCTCGTTTGTGTCTCTGTGTCCCTGTGGTGGACTGGAGACCTGTCCCCCTCCTAGAGGACAAGGCTGCTGGAGGTAAAGAGAAATGGACGTAAGACGCAAGTTGTCCGTCCGTTAGCAGATTTCTTATCAACTCAACTCGTTTTTTTCCCCCTTTGAAAGCAATAGACCACGGTGGCGCGACTGGTGGAACTGTTGCCTCTCAACGAGAAGGTTGCCGGTTCAAATCCCAGTCCGGGGGCCTATCTGGGTGGAGTTTGCATGTTCTCTCCGTGCATGCGTGGGTTTTCTCCGGGGACACCAGTTTCCTCCCACAGACCAAAAACATGCATGTTAGACTGATTGGTGACTCTAAATTGTCCGTAGGTGAGAGTGAAAGAGTGAATGGTTGTTTGTCACGGTTGTCTCTATGTGGCCCTGTGATGGACTTGTGACCCGTCTAAGGTGCACCCAGCCCCTTTCAGAGTGATTACTGGACATGGGCACCGGCGACCCCCATGACCCAAAGTGCAGGAAGCGGGTATAAGATAATGGATGGATGGATGGAGTGCACACTTTGTCTCTTTTCTGTTCCATCTCTTTCTGTAAATGTATTTTTTATGTCTTTGTGCATGTATAGTATTACTCTGTCTTACACTCTTGTTGATGAATGTCTTACCATGATGATAAAATTAACGATACATGTTTTATTCAGACTGAGGGAACATTCCAGCATAAAAATCTAAAATCATACTCTGAAACAAACAAACAAACAAACAAACAAACAAACAAACAAACAGACAACAACAACAACAAAAACAATGTTTACCATATTTTTCAGACTATAAGGCACAGCTAAAATCCTTTAATTTCCTCAAAAATTGACAGTGAGCCTTATAATCTGCTGCTCCTTATGTATTAATTCTAATTGTGCTTACTGACCTCAAACCCATTTTATGTGGTTATTGTGAATAAGTGGAATAAAGTTTGACTTATCTGACTATTTTGTTTCGCTTAATGCGCCTTATAATCCGATATGCCTTATACAGTAGTCTGAAAAATACGGTATGTTTGTGGCTGTTTAACGATTTTAAAAGTGACGGCTTCTTGTGTGAAATAAAGACTAAAATACTGCACAGATGTCACACACATGCTTACTTTTTTCTTAAGGTTAAATATAATCTTCTTTCAGCTTTTCCCTCTTCAGGGGTCTCCACAGTGAGTCATCCTCCTCCATGTCACTCTGTCCTCACTCCAACTACCTCCATGTCCTCTCTCACTACATCCATATTTCTCCTCTTTGTCTTTTTTCTGGCAGCTGCATTTCTAACATCCTTCTACCAATATACCCTCTGTCCCTCCTCTGCACATGTCCAAACCATCTCAGTCTGGCCTCTCTAACTTTATCTCCCATTTATTCAACATGTGCTCTGTAATAATAATAATAATCATAATAATAACAATATCTGACTTTACGGCAGTGATGGATGCATAAAATGAACCACACTGTGGGTTCAGACTGGCAGCACTCACTGGTTTAAAAGGGGAGCAAACCTAAAATCAAACAATAAAAACAATCTCTATGCATGAATTATATATTTCTCTTCTTGTCAAAGTACAGTAGAAACAAATGTTCACTGTAAAACGTAGTTTAATTCTTTAAATTGTCGGTTCAATCAAGACCATCAGAGGAAAAACTTTTTATAAAGTTCACACTTAAGTTTAGTGTCTTACACCATTTAATATAATAATAATAATTAATTCAATTTATAACGCACTTTTCATTACTGAAAATCTCAAAGTGCTACACATATATTGAATGCTACACACATTCATAAACCGGTGGCGGCAGACTACCATGCAAGGTGCTTTCCAGTCCTACCGGGAGCAACTCAGGGTTAAGTGTCTTGCCCAAGGACACAACGACACATGGTGCGGGTCCCGGGAGTCAAACCGCCAACTTTCCGATCGGGAGACGACTGCCCTTACCACTACGCCACGGCCGCCCATTTGACCGTTGCATTAGGATTATGCACATACACAATGATAATTGTGTAAATTTACCACTTTATGTAATAAAATGCACTCTGTTGTCCTTGGTAAACCTTGTTGCCTTGTGCATTTAATAAAAAAAACATGTTCTTTGTATCATTTTGTTTGTGTGCATTTCAGTCGGACAAAAAATTTGAATGCGAGACAGATGAACACTGCACTCCCCATATCGGCTCCATTATCTCCAATGGTGAGTCTCGAGAACTTTTTTCTTGAACTGCCCACTCTTCAAAGTGGGATTTGGGTCTTTTGAGAATTTAAATCCTTTTCATCACAAAATAAAGGCCTTCGCATTCCTTGAAAACAAACGTGCAGCTCAGCACCCTGCATGCTGACGTTTTAAAGTGCGTTAGCACTCAGTGGGTCTAATGGACACAACTCTCAGCTACTGTACTACTACACCAAATTGCAGCTTAATATCTGTAAAACAGAGTTATAGCCATGTATGTGTTCGCTAAGGTTGTTTAGATGTGGTGGACGTCTTGAATAGAGTTGACGTTATTTCGTGGTAATTGTACATCTGGTAATTACCGAGAGTTTCATTGATATTTGACCAGTGGCTCATGAGATATTTTACTAAGAGAAAGACATACAAGCCCCCCCCACACACACACACACAGCTAATTCCATTTGACATGATTAATGGCCTCCTCTCGTGGCGGCAGGCAAAAATCACGTCAAATAAAACCACTTTCTCCCTTAAGCTGACGTGGGAGCATTAAATCGAGCGTCTTGTTTTATATTTTAAAGGTATAATTACGGGTCTTTGCCATAAGTCACTGAACGACTCGAAGGGTATGTGTGAGATAGAAGGTTGGTGTCCAGCAGAGAACGACCAAGTCAACATGTAAGACACACACACACACACACACACACACAGATACAGTTGTACAATATAACAGCTTTATTAATGAAAACCCCAACTGCAGTGTTCCTTGTCTTCAGTGAACCAATGGTGGAATTTAACGGCTTCACCATCTTCATCAAAAACAGCATTCGCTTCCCACTCTTCGATGTCACCAGGTGGGTCTCCAAACACACTCAGGTTAAAGCAGCGGAAACGAGCAGCCAAAATCCTCATTCATTAATCACACTTGCTTCTGAAGAAAGTTGACAACTTGTTTTCTCCCAGAGGAAATTTTCCTCCGACGATGAACATCAAGAACTGCAGTAATAGTGAGGAGGATCCATTCTGTCCCATCTTTCGAGTGGAGGACGTGCTGAAGGAGACCCAGCAGGATCCGGCAGAGCTGGCAATGAAGGTCTCATTCATTTTAGGTTAACGTTATTCTCCAAGATCAAAACGCTGTTGGTCCAGCATCAATGTATTGTTGAACAGAGATAGAAATTGTACACAGAGTGAATGGTAAATCTAAAATACAAAAGATTTATCTACCGGTGTTACATCCACAAGAAACATAGCATATTGATAAGGACACGAGACAACAAGAAGGTTTAAAAAGTTGTATTTTTCTGTTCAACTCCTGTGGCTGCGGGTGTGGTTCTCGCAGTCCGCTCCTTTCTGGGGAGAAAAACAACTAAAAACAGGAGTTCACCTTCAGGTTCCTCGTGTCCCCAAATGAAACAAAGTGCAAAGGAATGTTGGACCTGGTGAGCCGGCTAAAAAGAATAAAACAACACCATAGGAGGCCAACCCCGGATAGGGCCGTCGAAGCTCCTATTGGCGTCGGACTAACGGGTCAAACCCCCACCTAAGGTAACTGTAGGCGAAAAAAGGACTACCGATCCCACCAGGTCAAAGCCTATGGTAAAAACAGAGACAAACAGTCAGTGCCCAGCACAAACTACTAAGCCCTCCATGGGCCAACCAACACACAACCTCCTATGTTCACTAGAGCTCACACGAGCATGCACCTGCTCAACACACAGCTCCCTCAGGAGTGACAACCAAGCGGCGAGGGGCGGGCGGAGAAGCACAGCCTCCACACCTCCGCACCCTGCAACAGATCTCTGCAGCCAGCCTATTCATAGGCGGGCTCTACTGAGTGATCTAATTAGGACTGATTTAATTCAGGCTTTAACCAGGTATTTTTAACAGTGCGGCCAGGTTGGCAGCCAACATAAACCAAACATACTGGGACTTTAATAATAATGTGCCCTGGCACATAACAACCGGTATATCTTTTATTTGTTCAGTTTGACTTTGCTTTAGCTTTGATACAATCGTTTTTGCTGGTGACTACATGAAATATCCACCCATACATTGCTTAAATGAAGAGCTGGACTGTTTACAGTAACAATAAATTTGACAAATGACTAATATTTGAAACGATAAGGCAACATAAGTCAAATCATTTTCAGAAGTTAAACTTCCTGTCAACGAGCAATTATTGAATTTAACAGAAGATGCCTTTCTTTGTCAAGCTTGTGGTCTGTGTCTCATAAAAGCCAACTGATGAAACTGTTCAAAAAATATTTTTGTTTTGTGAGCTTTTATTCATTCGTTTGTTAGGAGGAATAAAAAGACACCTTAAGAACAGGAAAATATTGTAATTTGTAATATAGTTTGACTAATTATCATTTAGAAGTGTCCTATAGATTAGAATGTTTTTTAACCTTGGAGAAAATTTCTTTAAAATATAGAGCTTTAATGCGTGATTCTTTCTTTTGCAGGGTGGAGAAATAGGGATAAACGTTCAGTGGCAATGTAACTTAGACGAAAATATTGAGAACTGTGTTCCCAAGTACTCTTTCAGAAGAATGGACGCTCCATTTGAAAAGAACAAGGTTTCTACAGGGTACAACTTCAGGTAGTATTGAATAACTTTTCATGTACTTTTCCCCTGCCCTTAGCATTTATTTGTAACATTTCCTATCTTTTAATTTAGATATGCCAAATATTACAAGACAGAAAATGGGACTGAATTCCGAACGCTTCAGAAAGCGTACGCAGTTCGGTTTGACGTTATGGTTACTGGAAAGGTAAGTTATGTGAAATGTGTACAGTACAGTACTGTCTGTTTTGTTTCCAGTTAATAAAAGCCTGTTTAGGGGGCAAAAAGTTGAGACTGAACAAATTAAATCTTTCACTTTTAAGAAAACATACTGCACAATTTTGCAAAATGTTCCCTCAAAAATAACAAAAACACACTTAGCTTGTGTACATCAAGTGTTGTTAGGCTTGTTTTATGGTGTGGAAACAAAGGGGTAAATCTGAGCAGAAATACAAAAGTAAATTAAACACTGGAAGTTAAACGAGGGCTTGTACAACATATACGAATTGAAACATTTGTCTATAATGTTCGATAACATCAATAGTACTATAAACAATATAATATAATAGACAATTCAGTTGATGTTATTTAATGTATGCAATTCACTGATCATCAACAAATTGAATGCCACAAGGAAGGAAACATGTCAGGAGACAGAGGGAGAAGAGGAAAGTCAAGAATGTAGGACTGAGGGTGCAAATGTGGACAATGACAGACCAAAGTAGAGAGCTGGATGGCATGATGCAGAGAAGGAAGGTAGATGTTTTATGTGTCCAAGAGACAAAGTGAAAGGGCAGCAGGGCTTGCAGTATTGGAGCAGGGTTTAAACTGTTTTACCATGGTGTGGATAGAAAGCGAAGTACCGGTAGTCCTGAATAAGGAGTTAGCAAATAATGTAGTAGAGGTGAAAAGAAAGAAAGAAAGAAAGAAAGAAAGAAAGAAAGAAAGAAAGAAAGAAAGAAAGAAAGAAAGAAAGAAAGAAAGAAAGAAAGAAAGAAAGTGCTATGTGTTGAAATTGTATGTTTCCATACAATGTTGAAATTTGTTATCTGCATCTAACCCATCACGCATGAGATACACCCAGGTGGAGCAGTGGGCAGCTATCTAAGCACCACAGGGAGCAGGTAGGGATTAGGTTTCTTGGTCAAGGACACCACCACATGTGGGCATGGCCGGGAGTTGAACCCATGACTTTCTGGTTCCTAGTTGGCTGATCTATACACCACCCATAGGTGCTACCTCCTATGCATGGTAGCACCTCCCCACCCCCTAAAGGGTGATGTGTCTGAATGTAGAAGTAGAATACTAAACTTTGTCAGTGGTTATGCTCAATGGGTTAGATATGATGTGGAGGAGAAATACATTTTGGAAAGATCTGGCTGAAGTGATAGAGTATTCCCAGCAAAGAGAGACTGCGTGATCAGAGCAGATCTGAATGGACACTTTGGTGAAGGAAACAGAGGGGATGAGGAAGTGATGGGTAGGTTTGGTCTCAAGGAAAGAAATCAGGAAGGACATATGATGATGGATTTTGCCAAGAGAATGGAAATGGCTGTAGTCAACACCTATTTCCAAAAGAGTGATGAAGGAGGATGCAAGTCGACTACATTCTGTGAAGAAGAGGAAACCTGAGGGAGATTGGAGACTGTAGGTTGTGGCCAGACAGAATCGAATGGTTGTGTGTAGAATGACTGCTGGTTTGTTACCACAGAAAGAGAGGAGAAATTCTCCATATGGGTTCTGAATAAACCCTGCACCAGTGAGGTCACAGCTCCGACATATTAAGATGACAGCAGTACAAGATTATGATCAGTTCTTACAACTGATTAGTGGCAAGTATCCAATAAAATCAATAATCACTAAGGAAACATGTTTTTGACAATTAAGAGCTGTGACCTCACTGGTACAAGGTTTATCCAGAACCCAAATGGATAATTTATCCTCTGTTTCTATGGTAACAAACAAGTAGTCCCCTAATAAGGCTTGGCTGTGTGTTTCCCAGTGAGTACTGGTTAACTACTGGTTAGCTCCTGATTCCTTCCTCTTTGGTTTCCTTGGTAACTACCCATTTGTTCTTGATTAGTTCCTCTTCATTTACAAGGTAACTAACCAGTCCCCTAACAAGGCCTGGCTGTGTTCCCAAGTAAATACTGGTTAACTACCCATGAGCTCGTGATTTGTTCCTGATTCGTTCCTGAGGTGTGCCCTAGTAGTTAATCAAATTTTGTGTACCTTATTGTAAAGTGTTAGCGTTTTTAGAAACAAAGAATGCTTTATTTCAAAAATGTATGTCTTTGCCTAAAAGCCCTTCATCACTTTCCAACCAATAGGCTAAGCTATGCAGCACGGTGGCACAACTGGTAGAGCTGCTGCCTCTCAGCGAGAAGGTTGCCGGTTCAAATCCCGGTCCGGGGCCTTTCTGGGTGGAGTTTGCATGTTCTCCCCGTGCATGCGTGGGTTTCCTCCGGGTACTCCGGTTTCCTCCCACAGACCAAAAAACATGCTTGTTAGGCTGATTGGTGACTCTAAATTGACCCTAGGTGTGAGTGTGAGAGTGGATGGTTGTTTGGTGTGAGTGAGACAGGTCCCTCTTGTAAATGAGTCCCCGTGACTCAACGAGGCTAGCCTGTATAAATAAAGGTTGAATGAATGGCACAGGTTGCTTAAACCATTGAAGCAGTTCATCATCGTAGCAAGACAAAAAAAAAAAAGCATTGTTTACACTTTACTGAACAATTTTACAGTTAATTCCTTTGTGTAAATGTTAGGAATTTGGACTTTGGATGCTTTTTATATTATCTATTTATTGCTCTTTTGTGTGTAGGACTTAAACTGGTCATTTTATTTTTCTGCTCATCTTCCAGGCTGGAAAGTTCAGCTTAGTCCCAACAGTGATCAACATAGTTGCTGCTTTAACCTCAATTGGAATGGTATGAACTTACACACTGAGGTTAAAATTTTAATTTTTACTGTCAGCGGTCCAGCTGCAATTTTTTTCTGTGTTGACAGGGTACAGTTCTCTGTGATATTATCCTTCTGAACTGCCTGAACGGAGCAGATCGGTATAAAGCCAAGAAGTTTGAGGAGGTACTGCATTTTAAGTATTTGCTGTTTCATTTGTTTTTTGTATTTGTTTGAGCCTGTTCAGGGTCTAATTGTCCTACATAGCTTCCAGCACCCTATTCCGTCTTACCCTGCCTTGCATGTTTTTGGACTGCGGGAAGAAAATTGGAGTACCTGGAAAAAAATCCACATATGAATGGGAAGAACTTTTCAGAAAGACCCCAAGCTGAGATACTAAACCAAAACGCTTCTCACTTCAAGGTGGCAGTGATAACCACTGTGCTGCCTGTGTTTCAAACAGATAAGTTTGACATTTTATGTGGGATTCTGCAGAGTATGGAAGAGGATTAGGGCCACAGTCAAAAAATAATTAAATAAAATTCTCTCAGAATTTAATTAAATAAAATTCTCTCAGAATTCTGAGAACAGTGGCTCTTTTACATTAATGTTCCTTACATAGACATCTGTGGGCTTTTACCTTGTTTATTGTGTCAGTTTGTGATCCATTACCATCTTCCATGTGAGAAATGTACAGCAAAACTAAATGGAAGTGTATTCAGCTAGAGCTCTTTACTCTTGGAAAAGTAAGGCATTGTAAATTGAAAAAAAAAATCAGTTTTGCTTAAACACTATATCATTTGTGGATTTAAACCACATTACTTCTGCACCAGTAGTTTCTCTGTCAGGTTGCACTCATGCTTTGGAGTCATTGCACAGTGTTTCAAATCTTGTTTTCTGTATTCTTACATGTAATTCTGCATTTTCAGAGCTGCAAACCTAATTTTGTTCCACTGTACAGTGATAACTCACCTATCACAGGTGTTACGTTCTAGAAACCTCCATGATAGGTGAAAATACACTCAGTAGTGACGTTATACTTGGTTTATTATATATATATATACATGTGTATATATATATATAT
>JBBPBX010017307.1:18226-28234 GCA_038048925.1 Garcialebias charrua | reverse complement strand
TATATATATGGCTTTTTAAACCCATCACTCCTATAAACACTTCATATGCACTTAAACACTTTGACGATGGCGATAAAGATGATGACAATGAGATGAATACAGTACACACAATATGTAAATATAAAAAACTGTTTAAAAAAATGCTTGATACAGTGAACTGTGATATAGTGAGGGACGACTGTGCACTTAAATAGACTGCAATGACTTAAACAACTATTCTGTTCTATTGCTTTGTCCATCCAGGTGATGGAGGATCAGAAAAAACCGTCCATCACTCCCAGTCCAGGCAGTCAGTGCTCACTCAAAGCAGGAATGAAGAGCTCCGGTGACTCTGGAGCCATCTCTCTCTCCATCTCTGACTGACAGCAGGAATCTGGGAAAAAACAAAGAAAGGACACATCTCTCGCTTTTGTTTATTCGCACAACTTTAACACAAGCTGTAGACATTTTCATGATGTGTTGATACTTAAAAGGGGTCAACCCAAGGAAACTATGGTATTAAAAGCTTTTAACAGGGGGTCCAGTTTCACATGTATCCTCGCCACTGGAACACCGGTCACGTGACTATGTTTGCGCAACACCCACATTAGTACACTCATAGCAGCCTGTTTACTTTTTAATGGCAGCGCTTTTTAGCCGGGTTTAAGTATGAAGAGAATCAATAAAATGAAATCCAAGTACACCATGGGGATTGTAAAACATTGAGCTTGTGGTGCCTGTACTGACTCATGGCACAGTCATCTATCTTACATAGAAGAGGTATTTTCTGTCACTTTTCGAAGACAATAATAATAATAACTTTTATTTATAATGCACTTTACATACACAACATATCTCAAAGTGCTACAGTGAATGAACATTAAATAACATCAAGATAAAAATCAACCATAAATGCAACCAAGAGTAGGAACAACCAAGAGGATAGTGCCTCAGATGATCGCATCAACTTAAAATTCACAAAATGCAGATAAAATACTCAAACAACGAAGCCAAAGAGCTCTGATTGCTGGATTAGAGCAATGAGACGAGTTGGATTTGTCCGGGCACATGTCGATCATACATACAGCAGTCACAATACTGTATACACAGATTTTATATATCACCGTCTACGTTTCTGAAAATGACACAAAAACAGTTGCTCGAGTGATAATAGTGCCCAAATCCCCACTTTTTAAACATCAATTTCGCTCGTTTTACAGTCCGTAAAAATCCTTGACACTCCAGCTGATGTTTCAGCTGTTAATTTGTGTATTTATTAAGTCAGAGGTGTCCAACTTCACACCAGGAATGTCTTTTTCTGTTTAGGTTATTGAATGTATGTGTTGAATTCATGCCATTGTACTAACATCCGGTAGTGGGGGGCAGTGTCATTATCTATGCAAATTATATGTGATATCATGAGCGGAGATTCCCAATCTTTCTTTGGAAAATCACCATGTCTTCATGTATAAGATAATACAAATAACTGCTTAAAATTAAGGAGGAGATGCCACTGTACAAGTGCTATGTTACATGATTATACTTTTACTTTACAGTTTCTAATGTAATTACAGTACATTGTAAAATGTTTGCTGGCATTTATCAGTTCCTTTTTGTCAGAATACTAATAAAATAACAAAATATTTGTGTTAAAAAAGGAATTTTCTATTTGTGTGCAGATTTAGTTGTGTGTGTGTGGGGGGGGGGGTGCAATGTGTGTGTGTGGTTTGAGGTTTGGTCCATTATTAGTGCACTTCAGGGTCATCATGAGATGCTTTCTGTGCTTAATGGACTTGTGCAGTTTCTCTAGTCACTCCACGACTTATTTTATTTATTATCTTATTTTCTGCATTCATTCCTCAGATTTACTTTCAGCATTCCATCTCAAACTTTTACTGTATGTCAATAACTATGGTTCTCGGTTCCTTCTGCACATTACTGCATCCTAAGATTTTATTATTATTTAATCTTCACTTCTATCCTTGTGCTCTCTGAACTGACCAGAGCACTCAAAAAATCAGCCAAAGGGCCTTCTAATGATTCTGGATGGGATTTTATTTTAGAAGGCATTTCAAACAGCGGACCTCAGAGGAGTTGTCGTAGCCACAAGAGTTGATGCAATAATTTATTAACGTAGAATAATCCATATGCAGAACGGAATGACCAAACATGACACAAAGAGCTCAGCAGCACTTTCTCAATAAAGAAGCTCATCTGTAAACAAATGAGCAGACTTTGTCAAATCTCTTGACTATTAAAACTAATAAACTTACTATAAAAGAATGAGAAGTTGAGATGGTTCCCTTTATAAGAAATAAAGTGGAAAAAGTCACATTATTTCTAATTTAAAAAAGGAAAAAGTCATAATACTCTCTTTTAGAAAGTTAAATATCTTGGAATTTCTTTTAAAGTGATTAATTTGAAAAGCAGAAATAGTTTTCATGCTCTTGATTTAGTCGCAACATTTTTAGTCTTGTATTATTATTATTACTGTACTTACTATTTTGTAGTTCTAGTCATCTTAAAGCTGTTAAGTCCAAAACAAAAAATCATAAAATAGGACAACTGTTCTTGAGTCTGTGCAGTAAGATGTGGGGCTTTAAGTCCTGCCAACTCCCCTCCATACAGAATCACCTTTCTTTTTAGCATAAAACAAAAAAATTAAAGCTAAATGTATTAGCAAAATTAATATTACAGCTAAATGGTAAAGCACTATCATCAACAAGTCAACTGAATCTGAAAAAAGATCTGAGGTGCTTGTTTTTTTTTTCTTGTTCAAAATCATTTCCGTTTACATCAAGTAAGCGGCACCTAGTTGTATTGGGGAGTTGATTCCCTCTTTAAAGGAGGTTATTTCTTACCTGACTGACAGCTGGTTTTGATGGGGCCGTAGTACAGTAGTGGATGCTGCCATCTCAAAGCATTTCCGATCTTAAAACTTCACACCACAGCCAATTTTACATACCGGTACGTGACAATTGACACAAAAATCTGGAGTTATTTGTAAACGCAAATAGCAGCTCTAGCTTTTTAGCAGAAATAGTATGTAATGTAAAAATGATATAAACATTTATAAACCAGTGTTTGAACTATCTGAAGTATACCTTTACGGTAAAATGTGAGCCACATAAAACCTGAATAAAGATCTAAATCGAGCCCCTAGCCAGACACTTAACGTGACTGCTTTGTGCTAAAACCATGTCACTATTTAAGCAGGACTAAAGGCAAAAAATATTCCAATATGGTTTTTAAACTTGTGCCAAAGATATAAAACACTGAGCAAAAAGATGCTATGGGTAGCTGGATGTCTTTTCAGGGTGTAGGGGAAAATACAACCTGAAATATGTGCTTACACATCTAATGTTACACTTTATTTTTAAAGATATGTAATGGCAGGACCCGAGCTTTAGCCTGGTTTAGTCCAGTTATTTAAATGTCCTCACTAACACATCTGAATGTTGACAAATTTTAACTTATTTCCATGTGGAATCCTTTTTTTTTTCAAGGCAAAAACTAAAACATTATTGTATAACATTTTGTCATTTACAGGCTTGACTTTAAAAAGCAGAGGTGTTAATATATTTTTATATTTACCGATAGATCCAAACAAGAATATGACCAAAATAGATGCTTTAATGGTTCTCTTAACCCTTGTGCATCAGTAAAAAAAAAAACTTAGAGGCATTATTTAAAAAAAAATCTTTTTCCCCCCAGCAAATTATGTCTTGAAAGTTTTTTGTTTGTTTTTTCCCCACAAGGTGAATAAAGTCCAAGCTCAAGCACATTCCTCTGCAGAATCTTGATCCAGTTCAAATGTTTTTCCACCTCTGGGGTTAAGTCCAGGATGGCCTGACATGGAATAATTGACAGAATATGTCCAGACTGTCCGTACCAAAGGCATTTGAAGTGGTCTGCTGCCCTCCAGTGACACACAGAAAACCTTTAAAAAAAATGACAGAATGCTGTTTACTACTTTGTTTTGTATCCCTGCTGCAGTGAGATGCATCTGAACAGATGTTTTACATGTTAATGAGGCATTTTCTGAAGGAAACTGGAAAAACCAGCCACTAGGGAGCACAAGCCAGTGCGTCTCTGGTGCCAGTCCCAAGCCCGGGTCGATGGGGAGCGTTGTGTCAGGAAGGGCATCTGATGTAAAATGCTTTTGCCAAAACCATAATGCAAGTTCATCAAACCAAAACCATACCGAATCAGTCGAGGCCCGGGTTAACAACAACCGCTACAAGAGCTGTTGACAAACAGGGTGCCGGCAGAAATTGTGCTACTGTTGGTCAAAGACCACGAGGAGGGAAAAACCTGTCAGGAGACAGAGGGAGAAGAGGAAAGTCAAGAATGTAGGACTGAGGGTTGCAACTTTAAATGTGGCTGTGGCGACCCCTGAAGAGGGAAAAGCTGAAAGAAACGGGAAGAAATAGACAAACTGTATGCAGACATCAACCAGCTTCATAAGCTTTTCTAGTTCTGTTGGAAAGACCAGTTAAAAAAAAAGGTAAAAATTTAAGAAGTGAACTAAAAACAAATCCATAAAATTGAGGTCAAAAGGCAAATCAGGTTTCAGAGTTTGTAGATTTACTGCAATCCTCAAGGTCTGTTGTGACATTTTAAATACTGCCATGTTCAAATATATTTTAAGACGGGATCAGTTTTCTTTCGAGATCAGCTCTGTCTTATTTTAGTCATTTAAGTCCAAAAGGTTGAACGTTTCCTTCCGGTCCCTAGCTGTGTTTTTTCCCTGCGTTCTTCCTCCTCAGAGCTTTGATCCAGGCAGGAAGAGTAGCGCGTCGAGCTTGGATCACCTCTTCGGCTGCTACCTGCTCCTCTTCAAACTCCTGGTCTGACAGAGTGTCCTCGTCTGCTCTCCAGTCCTCCTCCTCAGAGTCCGTCAAATCCCAGTCCATACTTGGAGGCTCGATGGTTATCACCTCCTCTGAAAAACGAACCAGGCGGTTTTCCTCGATTGAGACTCGTCTCTGATTGACAGAAAGATGAACAAAAATTAAACAAGCAAACAAAAAAAAGACTATAGTATATAAAGTATGGTCACATGTTGTAAAGAGTTGAAATTCATGCTGTGCTATTTCATAAAAACTCAACCTTTGAACATTTTTAAGCTTTCCAAATGTTTAAATGTTTCTGTTTTGGTCACAATAAGGGTCCTTTTACAGTTTTCATTGAATTAAAAATAATAATAATTTAATTAAAAACTAAACCAAAACTGTTTTCAAACAATGTTTTCTTGTTCTGTTACAACACAACTCACATTTTGTCCTGATGCAGGCTAAAAACTTTCTGCATAAAGAAACAATTTTTTTTAGCTGCTTTGTCACCAAATTGTTGTATTTTTAAAGTTATTTCAGCTGAAAATAAACTGAGGAAGAAGTTTTTTTGTCTACATTTTATTTTCAAACCATAAGGGGGCGCTGTGAGTCACAACAACTCACTCTTTTTGTCATCGACGCCCCTGAGACGTGGGACGTGGAGTGTTTGAGGATGCCTCGAGGAACCAGAGCAGGATTAAAGGAGGACGGAGGAGGAGGTGGAGGAGCATCGAGCGGTGGCTCTGATGACTCCTCCATCATCTGGGAGCTGGGTAAGACCGGCGCAGATGTGGACCTTGCTGTATAGGTCATAATAATGAAACAATAAGTCAAATGCTCAACTTAATGACAGATGTTGCACAATGTTTCCAGAGTTCTGACCTCTTTCTGCCGCCTGATGATGCCTCTTCCTGCTGGTCTGACCTCTGACCTTCAGCACGGCGCTGTGAAGAATATCCGAAGCCTGCAAACAAACAAAAAAAACAACTTTTTCTTCATATTGATGTTGACGTTTCTGTTTGGGTTTGGAGGGAACGCCGTACCTGTGGAGTGGCAGAAGGTCGGAGCCGTCCGTCTGACTGGTTGTGACCATGCTCCATTAGCTCCACCGGATCAGCTGGTCTGTAAGCAGACTCCTGCTGCTTTCCATCCGAGACCTCCATGCTGACTGACGAGAACACGGGTGCCGTTTGGGGTGGGGCGCTCCTGAAGGTCCACGGGCTGCTGCCGTCTTTGAGCTGGTTCACACGCCCAGCTGACCGGTTAGCACTGAAAGGCTTTGGTGGGACTTTGGGTTGCGTCTCCTCTGGTGGTCTCTGCTTTATCGAGGAGGTGTAAAGGTTGGGGTTTATGAACTTGGCCCACTCCTGACCCTTGGTGATCTCCTCCAGGAGGCTGAACGACCCCAGGCCAAAGTCAAAGTCACTGTTATGCCTGAAAGCAGAAGAAAACACAACATCTGTTTTATGTGTACGACTTAAAGCAAGAAGTTCATGAAGAGTCTGTTGATGAGAGTCACTGAGGAAAAAAGTCCTAAAGGTTCTGGGTTTTATGTATCGGGACAAAACAAAAAGATCTGGTCTTTAAGAGGAAAACTGTGACCAGCTTGATAAAAGCAGCAGAAGTTTAGAATGTTTGCTGCTCTGAAGCACACAGGTGGGTTAAAACACAAGATGGAAAGACATCAGCAATGAGCTTATAAAAGCAACTATTGCTGTCCATCCGCCTAGGAAGGGCTGCAAGGCCATTTCCAAAGAGTTGGAAGTCCATCGTTTTACAACAAGAAAGATGACTAACAAGAGGAAAACATTTTGGAGAGCTCGGGAGTGAACGTTCCATCAAATTCACCCCGAAGGCAGACTGTGCTATACTATTAATTTGCACATTTGCATCTGATTAATCCACCAGAATTCTGAAACATTTGGGCCGATGAGACCAAAGTAGAGACGTTTATCCATTATACACGGCAACATATTTGGAGTACGAAACTCAACATATTGACAAAAGCACCTCATCCCATCAGCACGGTGGTGGAGGAGCGATGATTTGGACTTGTTTTGCAGCCACAGGACTTGTGAACTTTGCAGTCACTGATTAGTTTACTCTGGTCTGCAGAGGAGCCAGAGTCAAATGTAAGGCCATCTGGTGCAGAACATCAGCAGAACCATCTGGATTTTCAGTTTAATAAATAATAACTTGATGTAATCAGTTAATTTTGTTCACTTGAGTTTACCTTAGAACAAGCAGCTGCAGGAAGGAGCAGCAGAAGGAAGGAAGGAAAGGAAGAAGGGCGTGAGGAAAGGAAAGAATGAGATAAGGAATGAAGAAGGAAGGTTAGATTTAGATAAATACTTGTTAAATCCAGTAGACACAGTGACAATGAACTTAGTTGTTTTTCACACACAGGTTTTTAATTTTGACGTCATTTTTGTTTAATAAATAATTTCACTGGGGATTCTGGTGTACACTTTTGCACACTTGAAGTCACATTTGAATAATTTTAGAACCTGGTAAAGACCAGATTATTTATTTGGCCTGATACCAATTTTTTTTTTTATAATAATGATACGGTAATAATAAAACAGTTTACAGTATTTAAAAAGTGTTTTAGCTCTTAAACCTTTCCACATTTTGTCACATTACAACTACAAACTTCTAAGAATTTTACAGAAATGTTACGTTATAGATCAACACAAAGTAGCACCATGTGTCGTTGTGTCCCTGGGCAAGACACTTAACCCCGAGTTGCTCCCGGTAGGTCTGGATGGCGCCTTGCAAGGCAAGCTACCACTACCGGTGTATGAATGTGTGAATGAATGGGTGGATGGCTGGTATTGTAAAGCGCTTTGGGGCTCCTCACAAGGGGCTAGAAAGCGCTATATAAATAAGCTCCATTTACCATTTACCACATTACTGATATGGGATAAAATGTTTTTAAAAATCACTAACAAAACTCTTTAAAGTGTGGTGTGTATTTGTATTCAATCCTCTCAACACCGATAACCTTCCAGCAGTCACATTCCGAGGTGTCCCTGGGCAAGACACTGAACCCCTCATTGCCTCCGATGCGTCTCCCATTGGTGTATGGATGTGATAACGCACTGATTAGTCTTTGTATATGGTAGAGTGCTGTATGAATGGGTAAATGAGGGCACAGTGTGAAGCGTTTTGAGTATCTTGATAAGATAGAAAGGTGCTGTATAAATACAGTCCATTTACCATAACCCATCTGCCTTCTGAAGTCACCTTATAGAGTCCAAACTTTTGGACTCAGTTAATCAGTGACAGTGGTACAGTGGTTCTGTGAAGGCTTCAGAGACGTTGCAGAATATTAGAGAAGTTAGGGATAAAGTTGTTGAGAGCAGTAGATAATAAAACTATATCCCAAGCATTGAACATCTTGTGGAGCTCTGTTTGGAGAGAGTATGGTCCAACTGCAAACCTACTGAGACACAAAGTTCACCCTCCAGCAACACAACCACTGGTTTACGTCAATGCGTAGCGTGTGTTAAAACAACCCAGTCAAGGTCCAGACCTAAATGCAATACAGAATGTGGCATAACTAGAAAATTGCTATTCCCAAGCATCTTGTGAATGCTCTAAAAACTCTTGACACACGCAAAGCAGCAGGACCTGACAACATAGAACCACTTTTCCTAAAACTACGTAGCTGCAGACTTCATTGCTGAACCACTTTCATATATTTTCAATCTCAGTCTAAACACAAATACAATACCCAAAATCTGGAAATCAGCTTTTGTTCGCCCTCTGCTAAAAGGGGGTGAACCAACTAATGTCAACAACTACAGACCAATTTCTAAATTATGCATGCTTGCTAAACTGTTTGAAAGACTTGTCTGTGATCAGCTAACTGATTTCCTACAATCAAACAATATTTTATCACAATTCCAGTCAGGATTCAGAAAACAGCACAGTCACTACAGCTCTCAAAGTATTAAATGATATCATACATGCCCTGGACTGCAAGACCTGTCCAAGGCATTTGATACAGTTGATCACAGACTATTGACAAACATCCTGGAACACTCTGGTCTATCAAAACTTGCAGTCTCCTGGTTCACCAACTACCTAACTGACAGAACGCAGTCTGTTCATGTAGCCGGATCCTCCTCTACTTTCTTAGATGTTGTGAAAGGGGTGCCACAGGGTTCTGTCTTGGGTCCCATTCTTTTCTCCCTATATATCAATGATCTTTGCAGTGATCTGTCAAATGCCTCCCACCATTATTACGCAGATGACACCATCATCTATTGCTGTTCATCCTCCCTCAGCCAAGCTTTCACCTCTCTTCAGGACGCTTTTAATATTATCCAGTCACGTCTGCAAAAACTTAGACTGGTCCTAAATGCCGACAAAAGCAAGATCATGGTTCTATCCAACAGAAAGCAGCAACCAGAGAACCCACCTCAAATTGAAACCCAAGAGGGAAAACAAATAGAAATGGTCTCCACCTACAAATATCTAGGTTTCAACATTGACAATGAACTGTCATTTAAAACCCACATCTCCAAAATGGCCACTAAACTCAAACTGAAGCTAGGTTTCTTCTTCAGAAACAAATCCTGCTTCTCATGCAAAGCCAGGAGAACATTAGTAGCTGCAACATTCATGCCAATACTAGATTATGGTGACGTGCTGTACATGAGTGCTGCATCAAAATACCTACAGTCCTTAGACTCCATTTACCACGGTGCCCTTCGGTTCATTACTGACTCCAGTTATCGCACTCATCACTGTGAGCTTTACGTCAAATCTGGCTGGTCATCTCTCAGCACTCGCAGATACACTCACTGGATATCCTTCATCTACAAGACCCTCCTAAACCTAGTCCCGTCATACCTCACCTCCTTAATACAAACATCACACAGTCATTACTCCCTGCGCTCTAACGATCTAGTCCTCCTGTCAGTTCCTCCGGTCAGAACTGAACTAGGAAAAAGAGCATTCAGCTTCGCCGTCCCCTCAGCCTGGAACAACTTACAGAAAGATCTGAAACTATCAACACTCATCTCTCCTAGATCCTTCATGTCAACCGTATTAGATAATGTCATCAAGAAACTTGACCATTGCAGATGTTTCTAACCATTACTTATCCAATATACATGTCATTGTTGATTTTTTAACTGTATCTACTCAACCAATGTCTGTCTGTTTTTATATATATATATATATA
>JBBPBX010017307.1:0-10897 GCA_038048925.1 Garcialebias charrua | reverse complement strand
AAAACAAAGGTGTGAATCACACAGTTAGAGGTTTTGGATTGGGCGAGCCAGAGTCAATATCTATTCAATGAAATTACCCAGGAGGCCACAGTTACTGGAAGCCAAGAGCTCAGGGTCCAGACATCCAGCAGTTATTCGCATTAAGTAAGTTTGTTTTACGGTTTAAAATATACGGTAGTTTTATCTAAACATGAATCCATTAGTGGGCCAAACTGAGTTCACCAGAGCCCTGATTTGGCCCCCGGGCCACCAGTTAAATAGCACTGGTCTAGATTCAATCTGATTAAAAAACATGTGTGGAGGCCTGAAGAGAAGAGACGTCCACAATCTGACACATTTGAGACACTTTAGCTTGAAAGAGTGGGAGAACATGAGCAGTTCAAGGCGTGTCGTGCTGATAGACTCGTTCCTAAGATGACAGACAGCTGTACCGTAATTAAATCAGAAGGTGATTCTGGAAACTATCCGTTTCAGGGTGTGCACACTTATGCAGCCATCTTTTAAATTATTTGCAATATTTTCCTATGACAGGTTTTGCTTTCGAGTTGAATTCTGCAAGACGCATGTCACGGTAAATGTGATTTGTCTTTTTGACATCACAGAAACATGGCACTTTAACCGAGGCATGCAGACTTTTACATCCACAGTTAGTATGGAGCACAAATCCAAGTTTGTTTTTAACAAATTAAAAGTGAGACTAAAAGTGAAACAAGTCTCTATGTTTTATCAAGGTCCTCAAAGCTGCCAGTGTGCAGCGTCAAAGGGTGAGAGCATTATGTTGTTGAACGAAAGGTTGCCGTTGATTGTGAGAAAATATTTTAACAGAAAGTACAAAACACCTCAAGGACGATGCTACAATGTGCAATTTGTTCACAGTTAAAAACTTATTCCAAATTGTTACAAATAAACCATAAAAAAAAACATACTCAACAGCACAGGTTTCACAATTGATTGTACTTTCTGTGAGGTTTCAGACTCTACAGTGTAAGTAAAGAATTTTGGAGAAATTCTGCATTTTTTACCTTGTGCTTGTGTATAATGATGTCATAAGAGCTTGCACGTTCATACACATTTCCATAAGGGACAGTAAAGTCTACATTTTAATATGTTATCTGTTTATTACACTTCCAGATTAAACTTTTTTTTTTTAAGTTTTATTTATGCAGGTTAGTCTCAATGAGTCATGAGGACTCATTTTCAAGAGAGACCTGTTTTAAACAGACAACATATAAAGTACAGACAACAATACAGGTGGTCCCCGAGTTACGACGCAGTTCCGTTCCTACACCCGTTCGTAACTTGAAAATCGTCGTAAGTCGGAAAATACGCCCAAACGGCACCTCATACGTACAGTACTTTATTTTACCAAGCACTTAGCCTATCCTAACACATTACCCTACATAATTATCAAAAACCACATACATTTAGGAGCCATAATGAAGGAAAAAAAAGAGTTAATAACCTACTGGTATGCTGGTGAATTCTTCCTCCATCTGTTAGCATGTTAGCTCGTTGCACCTCCGAGCTCTGCAGCTGCTTCACGCGGTCCACAGCGTTTACAGCAAGGTCTGTTAGCATGTTAGCTTTTGCTCCTCCGGTCCAGCTCTGCTGTTATCTGCCGTCTGGTGACACCATCCACCCGTCTCTGCTCCGGTCTGCCTGTCCAAACAATGAGGTCTGTAGTAATTTTCCACTGAAGCTACTCTCACCCCTCCCTCCTGTAAAACTCCTGTAACCCTCCTGTAAATTTCTGCTGTTCGGTGAGTTTCGGTACTGTATTTTCTGGTGTAAAGGTGCATAAACCGCGTAACTCAAACAATGCTTTTCAATGGGAGGACGTTCGTAACCCTGAAATGTCGTAAGTCGAGGCCGTCGTAAGTCGAGGACTACCTGTATACAACAATAAAGTGTTATTATGTTAACTAGAATTGCGCCGCTTGCGGTGGCTGCATGTTGGAGCAGCTCTTTTACTTTCATTCTGAGTTATTGCTTTTGAAAACTTTATTTTCTTCTTTTTCTGGATGTAAATTGCTTATCTTTTTTTATCAGATTATTTCCTCTGGTATTGTGTGCTGTGCAGCTGTAAGGATTTTTACCTAAACCTTTTTACTTTTGAGTGTTATGATGCGTAACCATGGCAACAATGTGCTTTTTTTAACAACCAGGAGCAGCTGATTTACAGCTCAGAAGCTCAAATACCTCAACTACAGCCCCAAATCCCAAATGAGTTGAAAAGGAGGAGCCGTGGACGAATTGCCGTCAACCTGGTGGCTGTGCTCGAGTTCCTGACTACCAAGATATTGGAGCTGGTGGGAAGCTCGGCTCGTGACAACGGGATTACTGGGATTACTGGGATCACCCCCCGTCGTCAGTCCGTGGCAACGAGGAGATCGGCAGACTGCTGGGAGGAGTGACCATCCCTCAGGGAGGAACTCTGCCTGGCATTTGGACAGTCCTGCTGCCCAGGAGGACCCAGAGGCCCGCCAGATCTGGCAGCAAGCTGGATCCAAGTGGACAGATCGGTATCTGTGTCCAGATTCTTCGGACTCGCTGCAGGAGATCCTTCCTGCCCACAGCTATCAGCATCTAACAACTCTTCACTGAAGCAAGGATGATGAGCTACGACAACTCTTAATTTCCCTTTGGGATTAATAAAGTATTTTTTTAATTGAATTGAATTATAATAAAAATCAGATCAAGGTGCCATATAAAACAAGGTAAAATACTAAAAACAACAACATACCGGTATTTGCTTTGATTGTTCTATTGACCTTATCAGTTGTTTAAAATCCCTTAAATAAATGAAAGTGGACAGCTTCAGATCTTTTTGTGACGTGTTCCAGGTGCAGGAGCAGAGTAAGAAAAGGCCTTTTTGCTGAGTTCAGTCTGCACTGAGGGAACGCTGCAGGTAATGAAGGCCTGGGAGTGCATGCTGTAACTGCACTGATGGTGTGACATGTGGGAGGAGATAAAGAAGGTGGCAGACCAAGTGATTTATAGATGAAGATGAACCAGTATGAGAGAGCCTACATGTAGATAATGATGACCAACTGACCAAGGAGTACAGAGTGCAGTAAGAGGTACCGGTACTGTAGTTACAACCAGTTATGAATCTTAGCGCACTATTCAATGCAATATTTAATTATACAAGTTAGTCTCATTGAGACTGAAGGACTCATTTACAACAGAGACCTGGTTTTAACAATGAATGAAGACAACAGCAGACAATTCTTAAAATAAAGCATCTAAATTGAAAAAATGATAAATGGAAGAAAATGATGTTAAAAAACATAGTAGACAGCATCCAACATCTGCCAGGATATGGCAGGGGCATTCATCTAAATGTCGCCATAATCAGTACATTTGCAGCTACAATGTGTTTCCTGGCATTCAGAATTAAGCAGTATCTTTGTCTGAAAAAGAAATCAAGCTTTAATTTCAGTTTTTTTTCCCGCCCAAATATTATTAGGTGTTATAATAATAATAATGATGAATTTAATTTATAACGCACTTTTCATTAACGAAAATCTCAAAGTGCTACAAAGTGCAACAAAGCAAAGATCAAATAAAAACAAGTGATAAAATCAAGTAAAATCAATGATAGTATCAACTAAGATTAAAGGTAAAATCATGTGGAGGCAGAGTAGGCTCGCTTAAAAAGAAAGGTCTTTAAGCCTTGTTTAAAGTCAACCAGTGACTGTGGAGCTCTCAGGTAGTCAGGGAGGGAGTTCCATAGGCGGGGGGCAGCCACACAGAATGCCCGGTCTCCCATGGTCCTTAATTTGGTTTGTGGAATGTGAAGGAGATTACTGTTCTGTGATCGAAGAGACCGGGTGGATGAATATGGTGCAAGAATGTCCTTTAGATAATCTGGTGAAGTTCCGTGTAAGCATTGGTGTGTAATGAGAGCAGTTTTTTACTGAATTCTGTAGGTGACAGGAAGCCAATGAAGGTTATGGAGAATGGGTGTAATATGTTCAAATTTACGAGCTCTCAAAATCCTTGCTGCACTGTTTTGAATATATTGAAGCTTCTGAAGGTTTGATTCCAATAAACAGGGAGTTGCAGTAGTCGAGCCTGGAGGCGACAAAGGCATGGACGAGTTTCTCAGCATCAGAAAAAGTTAGAGATGGACGAAGTCTGGAGATGTTTCGAAGATGGAAGAAGCAAGTTTTAAACAGATGCTTAATGTGATTTTCAAATGTAAGATGAGAGTCCATTTTTATTCCAAGATTTGTAACAGAGGTGGAGAGGGGGATGTCTTGACCAGAGAAGGAGATTGTTGTTAAAGTTGATGTTTGTATCTGGTGAGGGGTGCCAATCAGTATGGCCTCAGTCTTGGAGCAGTTTAATTGAAGAAAGTTCTGATTCATCCATGCCCTTATTTCCTCCAGGCAGGTAGAGAGGGCAGTGAGTGAAGATGGAGATGGGGATGATGACGATGCTCCAGTCCTGATGTAAAGCTGTGTATCGTCGGCATAACAGTGAAAAGAAATGTTGAACTGATTAATAATTTGACCCAAAGGCAGCATGTAGAGGGAAAACAGCAGTGTTCTTATAGTTACCTTTTCATTTGAGTGATATAAATTTACTGCTGTTTAATAAAGTCTGAAATATAAAAATAAAAATATATCCATCATTGTATTATAGATTGTATCCGGGGGAGGCCACTCCCTGTCTTTATGGACTTCCAAAAATACACAAAGAAGATATACCTCTCAGACCCATTGTCAGCAGCATGAACTCAGTGACATACAATGTTGCTAAACATCTGGCTGGTATTTTAGCTCCTCTGGTTGGAAACACACCTCATCATATAAAGAACTCCATTGATTTTTCCAACAAAGTTCAACATTTGAAGCTAACCCCGGGAGAAACTCTTGTATCGTATGATGTGACTTCTCTGTTCACATGCATACCCATTTCTGAAGCAGTAGAAACCGTCAAAAAACGACTTCTACAAGACAAGGATTTGGACAAAAGGACCAACTTCACCCCAGACCACATCTGCACCCTGCTGAATCTCTGCCTCTCCACCACTTATTTCAAGTTCAATGACAGATTTTACAGACAGAAGCACGGCTGTGCCATGGGATCCATTGTTGCCAACCTTTACATGGAGGAAGTGGAACAGAGAGCCCTACACTCCTATGAGGGAACAACTCCAAGCCATTGGTTCCGATATGTGGATGATACCTGGGTCAAAATCCAAGCCAGGGAGGTGGAAGTGTTCACCAGACACATTAACTCGGTTGATAATAACATTAAGTTCACCAGAGAGGATGCTAACGACAACAAGCTGCCTTTTTTGGACTGTTTGGTTCACATGGAGGGAGAGGACAGTCTCAACATTGAAGTTTACAGAAAACCAACCCACACAGACCAGTATCTTCTGTTTGACTCTCACCATCCACTGGAACACAAACTTTCTGTCATCAGAACTTTACAGCATCGGGCCAAACACATTCCCACGAAGACAGAAGGGAAGGAAAAGGAACAGAAACACATTGAAAAATCTCTTCATCATGTGGATATCCTAACTGGGCTTTTGTCAAGTCAGCGAGGAAGTCGACAAAACACAATAATGAACAGAAAAAGGAGAACAGACGAAAAAACATTGTCATGCCTTATGTTGCTGGAGTATCAGAGAATTTCAGAAGGATTTTCAACAAGCACAACATCCCAGTATTTCAAACCCAGCCGGACTCTCAGACAGAGGCTGGTGCACCCTAAGGACAAAACACCCACACACAAGCAGAGTGGTGTAGTGTACGCAGTCCAGTGCAACGAGGACTGTCCAGACCTCTACATACGAGAAAATAAGCAGCCCATTCACAGAAGAATATCCCAACACAGGAGAGGCTCCTCCTCTGGACAAAACTCAGCTGTTCACCTCCACCTCATGGACAAGGGTCACTCTTTTGAGGACCAGAATGTGCACATTTTGGACCGAGAGCACAGGTGGTTTGAGAGGGGTGTGAAGGAAGCCGTTTATGTAAAACGGGAGAAACTATCGTTAAACAGAGGAGGAGGTCTCAGATTCCAACTTATGGTGCGGCCCTGGGGCTGATTCCCAGACGTTTCACACCTGGTGAGAACAGAGGAGCCTCGTTTGTGAATTAGACTAACAAGACTTTGAGAGGTCCCTGCTATCAATGTGTGAGGTGTGATTTGTCAATTTACATACAGTAGGATGTGTGTGTGTTTTCTGTAAGCTCTGTTTCCACACACTGAACTTTGAATGGGTCACAGGTACATGTTATCCCAAGTATGTGTGTGTGTTAGCTTTCAATTTACATAGGTTGGTGTGTGTCAGTGGCTCAGCCTGTTTTATAACTTCACTCTCTCACAGTCTGCTCATTGAATTGATAAAGCTCCCCGAATGGGAAGCGAAATGTCTTCACAAATAAAGTCCAGTTGTTCTGTATTGAACGCCTTTTTTGATTTTATCATGTCCTGGACGACTGAGAATCTTCACCAGCAAATAAAAATAAGAGCATGTTGTTTGGGGAAGTTACACAAATGATTGATCAAATGGTGCTCCATTTTAGTTCAATATTAGCCAGTTACACATTAATAATTATATAAAAAGTATTTATGTCCCCTATTAAAGGCAATAAGGGCATTTTATGTATTTGAAACAAATTACTAAATGAGAAGTAGTTGCGCATGCGCTGAACTGAACACACGCCCCTTTCAGCGCTTGTCTCTCTCTGATTGGTCCACATAGCGGAAGTAAACAAGGCGAGGATGTACGAAAGTGTTGAGCGGTTATAGCGAATAAAACATAAAACACAGCCACAAAAAAAAAAACAAAAAAACATGTTTTCGACAGGAGGCTTTGTGCCCTTTAAACAAACTACTAAAACTTAACTATCCGACTAAGTGGTGGCGGCTGGGTTTGGCTAACTTGCTAACTTGACGGAAAAGTACAGAGATGCAGTGTGTGGTTACGGGAGGAAACGTGAAAGGTAGCAGCACTTTCACGCTCGTTTGACACTCTTTTGCTCGACTTTGAGACGTCAATGAATCGTTAATAGTGACGGTGTTTTGTTTGTGTGTGTGTGTGTGTGTGTGTGTGTGTGTGTGTGTGTGTACCGTCCAGTGCTGGCCAAAGCCATCCACTCTCTGTCCAGGATCGGAGACGAGCTGTACGTGGAGCCTCAGGAAGAAGACGGGGTAAAAAGCTGCACGGATGCTGTCAGATACACCAACACTTCCTGCAGTCGTGCACACTCGTCTGTTTCCTGTTAGTTCACTCTTTGCATCAATGAGCCATGCTGGTTTTGGTGTTTCTCTCTCTCTTATAGCTAGCCCTGCGGTCTGTGAACTCTTCTCGGTCGGCATATGCTTGTTTCCTGTTCGCGCCACTCTTCTTCAGCAGGTGCAGCCTCTCTCTGTGTTGTTGTTGTTGGAGCGGGTCAGTGAACGCCACATTCATGAAAGAACCTAAAGGCATCTTTTCTCTGCTGTTTCACGTGCAGGTACTCCGTCCGCAGTGGGCTCAACTTCCGCTGCAGGTTGGCTATAAAGGTGTGGACAGAAGAGCCTTTTACAGTCTGAATCATTTTGTTGTGTCAAGTCATCTTTATTTCTAGAGCACAGTTAAAACAGATAAACTGTTATCAAAGTGTAAAAAAGCTAAGTCTGGTCCTCTGGACATTCAACAAAACAAAGCAAAACAATTACAAAACTGCAAATTTTTTTGTTGCTTTGTTTTGTTTTGTTTTTTGAATGTCCAGAGGACCAGACTTAGCTTTTTTAGATTTTTCTACCTGGATTATTGAGCATGCATCAGGGTGTTATCAAAGTGCGTCACAAACAACATCAAAGAGATTTAAAAAAATTACAGAAACTGTAACTATTAAATTAACAGCAGTAAAAAATATAACAAATGTATAAGAATTAAAATGAAAACACAGGATAAAATATATGCAGTAGGAGTTTGCATGTTCTCTCCGTGCATGCGTGGGTTTCCTCCGGGTACTCCGGTTTCCTCCCACAGACCAAAAAACATGCTTGCTAGGCTGATTGGTGACTCTAAATTGACCCTAGGTGTGAGTGTGAGAGTGGATGGTTGTTTGGTGTGAGTGAGACAGGTCCCTCTTGTAAATGAGTCCCCGTGACTCAACGAGGCTAGCCTGTATAAATAAAGGTTGAATGAATGAATGAATGAATGCACTAAGTCAGCTCACACAGTATGAAACGCCAGAGAGAAAAGATGAGTTTTTAGCAGGGATTTGAACATGTGAAGGGAGGAGGCCTGTCTAATGTTGGGGGGCAGGTTGTTCCAAAGTTTGGGGCCGATGACTGAAAACGCCCCATCTCCTCGGAGCTTCAGTCGTGTTTTTGGAACCGCCAAGAGCATCTGATCAGATGATCTCAGGGCCCGCGATGGAACATATGGTTCCAGCAGCTTGGAGAGGTAGAGGGGAGCGAGGCCATTTAGGCATTTATAGGTCAACAACAGGATTTTAAAGTAGACTCTAGTTCGCACGGGGAGCCAGTGAAGGGAGGAGAGAACTGGTGTAATGTGCTCGGACGTACGTGTATCGGTTAAAAGCAGAGCTGCTGCATTTTGGACGAGCTGGAGACGTGAGAAGGAGGCCTGGCTGATCCCAGCATACAGTGCATTGCAATAATCCAGGCGGGTTGTGATGAACGCATGGATTAGGGTCTCATGGTCAGGTCTGGACAGCACTGGCTTTAGTTTAGCTACCTGCCACAGTTGGAAGAAGCTTTTCTGCAGGACGGAACTGATTTGTTTATTGAACTTGAGGTCCGAGTCAAAAACCATCCCAAGATTTCTCACAGAGTGCTTGAGATAGGGCTGGAGGGAGTCCAAGTTTATATGATCAGAGGCGGCAGCTGAGCTAGGGCTAAAGATGATGACTTCAGTCTTCTGATAATTAAAACTTAGGAAGTTTGAAGCCATCCATGTCTTAATGTCATCCAGACAATTTTAGGAGAGGGTGGAGGGAGCCTGCATTAGCTGGTTTCAGTGGCAGGTAGATCTGGCAATCATCAGTGTAACAATAGAACGAAATACCATGTTTCCTTAGGATGGACCCCAGCGGGAGCATGTAGATCATGAAGAGAAGTGGACCAAGAATAGAGCCCTGTGGGACCTCGCAGGAAAGAGATTGTCAGAGGATTATACAAGCCTAAAGTTGCTCCATCAACACAAAGCACCGTCTAAATGTTTGAATCCACCTCTGGTTTCTTCAAGGAGTCAGACCTGTTTATTTTTTTGTATTTTAAAGCAGAGATTCTCAACTGATGGCTGATGACACCTAAGTGGGTCATGGACTTTTTAAAATAAACTTTATTCATTTCCAGTTAAAATTGAGTAAATATTAAAACAAAACAAAAAATACAATTTACAAAGAAAATGAAAGGAAGCAGAAGATAAAATCTTATAACATCTGCTCCTTTAAAAAAAAAGAAAATATTTATAAAATAAAATACATAAATTACATTCAAACTTAAATAGGCATTATATAACATAACAAGTCAAAAACTGACTCCGTGCCAAGAACAACCGATTTCAAAAGAATAAGCTAGACAATTTCATATTTTTTCAATAGACTACTTTTTACCATTTTCTTAAACAAAAACATTGAGGAAGCGTTTTTACAACTTTTATCCAAAACATTCCACAGTTTTATTCCTTGAACTGATGTGCATCGTTCCTTTGAGTTTGTTCTAATTTTTGGTATTACAAACATTGATAATCCTTTTAAATTGTAGTTACTGACTCTCTTAATAAAATAAGATTGAATATATGGAGGTAAGGAATTTGTATGAGCTCTGTACATAACCTGAAGAATTCCATAGTCAACCAGTTCATAAAACTTTAATAAATTTAGCTGTTGAAATAGTATGTTAGATGGGTGAGTGTAATGCTTTCCTGAGATGATTCTTATTGCTCTTTTCTGTAAAATAAAAATAGAATTTGTAGATGTTTTACATGCCTTTCCCCAAACTTCAACACAATAAGTCAAATATGGAAGAACTATCGCATTATACAATATAAGTAGTGCTTTATCGTTAAATAATTATTTTGCCTTGTATAATAAAGCAATAGATCTGGCTATCTTTGTTCTCAAATAATTAAGATGAGATTTCCAGGTCAGGTTCTCATCAATAACTACACCCAAAAATTTCACTTCTTTCACTTTACTAATTACAGTATATTACCATTAATTTTAAATGTAGCATCAACTGTGGTTTTTCTATTACTAATAAATACCATATACAGCAAACCCCCGAGTTAAGAACGAGTTCCGGACCTAAGGACCGTTCGCAGCTCGATTCTGCCGTAGCTAGGGGGTGAAAATAACGTCTTGTTCGAAGGTCCTGATTTCGTTCGTACGTCGCGGAAATAACGCTAACGGAGCGCCGCACACAAATTTATCGGCATGAGACTGAACAAGCTGACATACTGGGCCATAAACATGCACAGAACTTTATTTACAAACACTTATCTAACACATTACACCACACATTCATCCATAAACACACACAGTAACTGTACAGCAACGTTAAACATTGCTATTCAGCACAGCACATTCAATACTGTACTGTAAAATTATTACAGAATTTTTTTTTTTTTCTTCTTTCGGCTTTTCCCTGCGTTAGGGGTCACCACAGCGATCTAGTCGCATGAAGATTTGGCAGTTGTTTTTACGCCGGATGCCCTTCCTGACACAACCACAGACCACCGAGCAACCACAGCCCTCTGTGTGGAGTAGAGAGCTGATATCTAGGGTTCCCGGGGGAGCAGATGGTGTGGGTTAAGGGCCTTGCTCAAGGGCCCAGAGTGGGGCAGATGAGGGTGGAGACAGGTGTGACCGCTTCACTTATCCCACCCACATCTTTGATGTTTTGTCGGTAC
>JBBPBX010017306.1:16690-29098 GCA_038048925.1 Garcialebias charrua | reverse complement strand
AGAATTTCTGAATTTATATATGTCTAAAATGAGTACAATAAATGTTTTTCTTCTTTCAGCTGCTCGCTTCATCAGGGGTCACCACAGTGAACTAAGTCGCACAAAGACTCGGCAATTATTTTTACACCGGATGCCCTTCTTGATGTAACCACAGACCACCGAGCTACCACAGCCCTCTGTGTGGAGCAGAGAGCTGCTATCTAGGGTGCCTGGGGGAGCAGATGGTGGTGGGGTTAAGGGCCTTGCTCAAGGGCACAGAGTGGGCAAATGAGGGTGGAGATAGGTGTGGGCGTTTCACCAATTCCACCCATATTTTTTTGATGTTGTCGGTACTGGGAGTTGAGCCAGCAATCTTCCAGTCACAGGCCCACCTTCTCTAACCTCTGTGCCACCACTCCTAAACTAAACCAACTCACTACTAACTAAAATTAGTACAAGAAATGAAAAGTAAAAATGAGAAAAATTCTGTCTACCAAACGCCAACTTCTTTGAGGAGGAAAATTATCAACAAAAATGTCATGTTCCTAAACTGACTTAACATGTTTTGTTGTTGTTTTATAGTTGTTTTCTACAAAGTATTACTGTGTTGTATTTTATTCAGTGCTGTTGTGTTGAGGGCTCTCAGACAACCTTTGACTCTTAATTCAACTCAAATTTACACAGAAAAATGTGTAGTAGACACTTAGGGTGCTACTAGAATGTAAGATGTGAGCAGGTGTTATCCTGACACAACCTTATAATTAATTATTCACGGATTCTCTTCTTTTTCGGATTAAACAAATATCGTGTGTGACCAGGTGAGATATAAGTGACCATGAAACGTTAATTATAGTTGACCCATCAAGAAATGCTGTCATTTATTTAACAGATCATTAAAGGTCCACTGACATGATTTTTTTACTATTCATAAAATTGCTCAATATATATATATTTTATCATTTAAATATGTTCGTTTTTGCAAACAAAATGATAAATCACTTTAATTTTGCTTTAAAAGTGATTTTGAACTTCAAGCCGTGTTTAATCATGGGAAATCCGATTACACGCGAACGCACCATCTGTGACGTAACACCGGGCAGAGCTCTGGGCTTGTCACAGTGCGCGGGTATGAGCAGCTCACATGAAGGTAAGTCTGATACAGCATCAGACCTAAATTAGATCCTGTTGTTTCTTGTTCCATCACCCAAACTATTTTCTGCTTCCCAAAATGAAGACAAATAGCTCAAATCTTCACATAGATTGCTAAATTCGTCGGGTTTTAAATTGTCCGCTATTAAAGAGACCAGAGCCCTCTGCCTCTCACTACGTCACAGATGGTGCGTTCGTGTAATCGGATTTCCCATGATTAAACACGGCTTGAAGTTCAAAATCACTTTTAAAGCAAAATTAAAGTGATTTATCATTTTGTTTGCAAAAACGAACATATTTAAATGATAATATATATATATATATATATATATATTAATGGTGTCGAAATTAGCGCGTTAATTATTTGCGTTATTTTATTTATTATGACGCGTTAAAATAAAATAACGCAACGATTATTTTGAAAAGCTCCCCCCGGATGCCGACCTCACTTCCGGTTTCCGCTTGCTAACGCTGTTAGCGAAAGCACCGTACCTGCACTCACATGCGATCACTGGACTTCTGCTAGCAATGATAACTATTTGGGTGTCACGGCTCACTTTATTGATGACAGCTGGAGCCTACACTCCTTTGCTTTAACTGTGAGTAAATCTACCGAGCGCCACTGTGCATAGGCCTGCGCGCAGCACGTCCAGGGGCTGGACACGAATAGAACATTGAGAAAAAAAAACAACAACGCTCGGGACAGACGGTGAAATCCCCCTGCTTACAGAAGCTGAGCTGAAAAAGTTGGAGGAGCTACCTGAGCCATGCAGGTACGGTTTTATTTCTTTTTCTTTGTAGTTAAGTTTGATATTGGTTAGTTAGTGTGTGTGTGTTTAAAATAAAATATAATTCTTCTTTCTGCTCCCTTTTCATTCAGTGTTTTTCTTTTTGATGAATTTGCTTTTTTACTCTAAATGAATGAATAAATGAATTAAATTAAATAAAAGCTCTGAGTTTTTTTTCAGTCAACCTTTACTTACACAGGTTAGTCTCAATGAGCCTCAAGGACTCATTTACAAGAGAGACCTGATTATTGTTTATTAATTTGTGTTTTCACAGGTATGTCACAGAAACTCTGGGTGGACAGAAGTACATCTCCTGTTCTGTGGTGCTGTCTGCCTTCTGCCACATGTTCAGAGTCATGGAGCCTTCAGATGACTGTCAACATACTGCGATTCAAGAAGGCCTTTTGTGAAGACCTGGCTCAACGAAAGAAGAACTCCAATCTCACTTGGCTCAAGAATGCTACTGCATTTGATCCCAGGTTCAAGGACTTAAAATGCAAGTTATGTCTGGTTTGCCTTAGTAGCTGGATAAATGAAGAGGAGTAGACCTTATACATGTGGTTTAAAACGAAGCAGAAATGTTCTGTAAGGTTCTGTAAGTTTCTAAATTTCAGTTCACACTAATTCATACAGTTTATCAAACGGTAAAATGTTTTTGAACCACAAAATGAATGTTTGCAATGCACTTTAATTAGATGCTGCATTTTCTTTACAAAATTATTTCAGTTTTTAAACACTGTGTGAAAGTAAAAACAATAAAGGTTATGACTTAACTGATGAATGAATCCATCTTTATTATAAGTTGCCTTTAAGTGTTTAATCGCGATTAATCACGATTAATTTTAAAACTGATGTGTGATTAATTAGTTAAAAAATTTTAATCGATCAACACCCCTAATATATATATATATATATATTTATATATATATTAGGGGTGTTATATATATATATATTAGGGGTGTAACGGTACGTTAAAATCACATTTCGGTTCGGTTCAACTACAAGGAGGGCTCGGTTCGGTTTATTTTCGGTTTATTTTCAGTACAAAAAAAAAGACAAAGACTTACAAAATGTTTATTTTGAAAATGTAACAAAATATGTTTGTATTGTATTGTAGTAATGAATAAAAGTGACCCATTTGGATGATATTTTAAATAAACCGCACTCTACAATAAATAAACTATATTAACAATAATAAAAATCTTAATAAATACAATAACAGTCAGAACCAGAACAATAAGCAGCAACAGACTGTTTACAATCTAACTACGTAATCAAGTTTTTGTCCAGTAGCAGCAGTGTGGCTGTATTTGTCCTCATTACTCACAACCAGAGTTCAGTTCAGTCATCACACACTTCTTAGCTGCAGCAGGTGATCTCTGGTGGATTTCCCTGAAGTGGAAGAGACATGCTACCTCTGTAACTGGAAATACTGGAAATAAAAAAACAGAGGTAAAAAAAATAAGTTAATAAGATTATGATTTTAAATAATAATAAATTATAAATAATAATTATAATAAAAGAACAATACCTTATTGGAATCCCTGGCAAAAATCTTCAGAAGCTTCAATATATTCAAAACAGTGCAGCAAGGATTTTATTGAGAGCTCGTAAATTTGAACATATTACACCCATTCTCCATAACCTCCATTGGCTTCCTGTCACCTACAGAATTCAATACAAAACTGCTCTCATTACACACCAATGCTTACACGGAACTTCACCTGACTATCTAAAGGACATTCTTGCACCATATTCATCCACCCGGTCTCTACGATCACAGAACAGTAATCTACTTCACATTCCACGAACCAAATTAAGGACCGTGGGAGACCGGGCATTCTGTGTGGCTGCCCCCCGCCTATGGAACTCTCTTCCTGACTGTCTGAGAGCTCCACAGTCACTGGTTGACTTTAAAGGACAACACCCACCATGTTTTCAAATTTCACCGGCATTAATAAGTAGTTTTGACTTTAGAAATAAAACAGTAGAGTTTTTTTGGTATAGTAGAGTAATAACGCTAACTGTGTCATTTCATGATTTTCATGAGATTTTAGCACCAGATCCGGCAAACTCTGCCCCTCTCCATATATGGGCCACTCACGTCACTAAAGTGACCGCCCTGAATGCATGCATATGGCTCTGTGCATCACCGTGCTGACTTCATGCTCCATCGCGTTTCAGTGTTTTGTGTTCAAAACACTTTAAATTGGAAGACTACGAGTCAGCAATGATGCAGGCATTTGGATTTAAGGGGAAAAGAGGTACCAGACTGAAGGAAGACGCTGTGCCAACTGTCCATGCAGTTCCACCGTGCAGTGGACCTAGAAAACTGGACACATCTCGGTCCGAGGACCGACCACTGAAGAAGGCCCGCACCTCCACAGTCGTGAGAAAACGGGAGGTATTTCGGGTAAGACTTTGCTCAATTTAACATCAGAACAGAATGAATAATAGAGCAGGCTTTTAAATGTACCGTAGTTTGGTAATATTCACGCCACTTTTTCGTGAAAATCTGTGTCGCAAGCCTGTGGCTAGTTATCATAATGCTAATGCTAGTTAGCATAACAGTCCTCGTTTTTCTCTCGGCATTACATTGCACGGAAATAATAAACATCCCCCAATGTCTTAGTTAGGCACAAACGTAACTGTGAAGTGTGTACAACTCTACAGTGATTAATAAAAAATATTAAAACAAAAATGACTGGTTATGACAGTGTGGCAAAGTCGGAATGTAAGATCAATTGCAGGTGGACAAGGGAATGTTTGGTGAACTTCTTTTCAACCTAAAGCAGAAGTTATGTTATTGGCAACTTTTTTACATTTGTTATTGCTATTTTTAAACATTTGCAATAGCGTAATGACATGAAACTGGTGAAAAATAACAAGAAATGATCATTTTAGTCATACTCATTATTGTCTTTGATTAATTTGTTTTTCCTACATTAAAATGTCCATCACTGTGGCCATAATGATTTTGTAGCCAACATATTGGGTGTTAAATTGCACAGGGAAAACATGTCCACATATGTCATAAGTGCAGGAATGCAAAGCACACTGATTGACTGCCAGTTAGCTGCACTAAACCTGTGTTGGAATGCAATCTCTCTTAGTTGTTAATTTATTTCAGTAATGCTAATGATCTATTGTTACAATTCCTTTTTCATTTATTTTGTATCTGTACTCTGATACAGATACTAAGTGAGTCCAGAGAAATGTTTGAATCCAGAGAAGTACCTGTCACACCTGATGAGGAGGTGGGAGCAATCAGCGGGGAAGAACCTTTTCCATCTCCCTTGCCCCCGGACTGTGTCTGTAGCTGTGCAGGTGTTTGGACCTGAATTGAGTTCTCCCAGACCATCATATAGGAGCAAAGGTTTGTATGTTCTATTTGGTCTTAAGTAGAGAAGTACATGAAATATTTTGTTTATTTATGTTACGGGTGCAACATTCTAAAAAAAATCATGGTTTGAAACTTGAGTTTCAACGCAGCTTAGGTGGAGTAGTTGAAAACGGATGCACTGAGCATTCAACACAATTCATCTTGAGTATATATATATATCAGGGTATCCGCGGGGTTGTAAAAGGTATTAAAAGGTAGTAAATGAAATTAACACAAATTAAGGCCATTAAAAAGTAATAAACGTCATCTGACGAGGTATTAAATTTTTTAAACCTACACAACTATATTTTTCTTGTTCTGTCGTCTAAAAAAAGGTCTGTGAATTTATTTATCTTTTCTAATTTTATGTTCCAAGTAGGACCTTAGCTAAAACAAAGACGTCATATCGTCAGTCAGTGTGCGCGCGCACCTACAGCTGGTATCATGTCTGTAAAAAGAAACAGGAAAGGATCACGGGTTTATCCTCCGAGCTCCGACATTTAAGAAATGTACCTAAACAATTGTTTGTTAGCTCGAAATTATAGCAAAAGGTGTGTCTCAGTCTAACGTTTTCTTAATAAAAGTACTTTAATGGTTAAATCGGCTTTATTTAAAAAAAAAAAGTGTCGCTGCCTCGGAGTGTCGCTGCCACGGAGCACCTCAGCGGTGAGAAACAGGAAAAAGGAGCGCGGCTCGTTTCGCCGACATTTAACAAGAAAATTACCTAAACAATTCTTTGTTAGCTCGAAATTATAGCAGAGGTGTTTTTCTGTCTATCATTTTCTTAATAAATGCACTTTAATGGTCAAATTAGCTGCATTTCGCCACCGTGGTGCTTGCTGCTGGGTTGAAGGTTCAAGCAGAGAGGTGGGGAGTGTATGGCAGGCCGATTGAGTCATTAATAGCTAGTGAAGATTCTCAGTCATCCAGGACATGGTGAATTCTAAAAAATGCAATAAAAAAACAA
This sequence comes from Garcialebias charrua, assembly GCA_038048925.1. NCBI lineage: Eukaryota > Metazoa > Chordata > Actinopteri > Cyprinodontiformes > Rivulidae > Garcialebias > Garcialebias charrua. The sequence goes on along the minus strand of JBBPBX010017306.1, from coordinate 22,833 downwards.
TAAAGTATAGTATAATAGTATAATAAATAGTATAATAAATAAAGTCCAGTTGTTTTTGTCTTGAACTTTTTTAAATTTGTCATTATAGGCACGTTTTCCTATTACATGATACAACAGCATGCCATACATTTACTACAATAGATATCATGAACTTTTTTTTTTTTTCAGTCAGAATGAATGAAACGGTCATATTTCAGTGTTATGGTTTATAAATATGGGAAAAAAAATCTATAAATATGTCACTTCGTCCTATAAGTTGCAAGGCATGTAAATTATGCAAAAAACTGCAACTTACAGGATGAAAAATACAGTAGTTATTATTTTTCTACCTCTCTTTTTGAATTATGCATGTGTTCAGTGTTGAATTATTTTAACTAAACTGTTCTGTTTTCAAGTTTACAGTTTTTGTTTGCCATTAGAGATATGTTATGTGTGGGAACAATTAAACTTTTTCTCTTGGGTTAGATTTAAATAACAAGTAGGTCAGTGCTTTTATTGAGGCAAGAAGCAAATTGATGTATCCAGTAATTGTTATAAAACTACATTTACTACCAAAGTTTAGGAAGAAAATGACAGTAATCTATCACTTTACAATTAGTTGCTCTAAACTGAAGTACAACAGGTTGCCGCTACGGTTACAGCTCGGTGCCGTGATGGTATTAAAAAATATTTTGATGGTATTAAAAAGGTATTAAAAGGTATTAAATTCAACTCTGGAATTTCTGCATATACCCTGGTATAATATATATATGTATAATATATATATGTATATATATATGTATAATATATATATGTATAATATATATATGTATATATATATGTATAATATATATATGTATATATATATGTATATATATATGTATATATATATGTATATGTATATATGTATATGTATATATATATGTATATGTATATGTATATGTATATGTATATGTATATTATATGTATATGTATATATGTATGTATATATATATGTATATGTATATGTATATATGTATGTATATATGTATATATGTATGTATATATGTATATATATATATGTATATATATATATCCAGACATTTCACAGCTTACACAATGTAGCTTCTTTTCCAGAGATTCTGGAATGATCCAGTCTTGTAACCTCTATTTGTTTTTCTTTAAAGCTAATCAGACACAAATGGTGACACATGACAAGGCAGTGCAGTGCGACCTCCTCCCAGCCATGTCTACTCCTACTCCTGTACGACGCGACGCCTGTCTCCAAAAACACCAGACATCCACATTGGACGCATGTCACAGCCTCATTCTACGTTTCGCACCAAAGCATACAGGATTCGGGTATCTGGCAATGATGAGCAGGTACATAATCAACTTAATGATTTTCCCTTAAATGTGATTCATGGCTTATTCTAATTTACATGAATTGTTTTAACAGCTCACTCTTTTTGACAGATTATTTCTTGCAGCACTGCACTACAATGAAAATGCACATCGCTTACAAGCAGTGACAGCTGATAGAAGGCCACACTTCTCCTTGACCTTTCCAAAGAGCAAGAAGGGTGGTCATTCAGTGCGCAAGGAAAAATGCCCTGCGAGCTACGGTATGCCCCACTAACACTTGTAGCAGAAATCTGAGAACTAAACAGATCAATCTGAGAATGTTATCAGAGAAGTAACGGCTTAAAGACATTTCTTTTTAACTAAGCCTATTCTGCCTCCACATGATTTTATCTTTGATCTTGGTTTATATTATAGATTTTACTTGATTTTATCACTTGTTTTATTTGTTGTAGCACTTTGAGATTTTTATTAATGAAAAGTGCGGTATAAATTGAGTTATTATTATTATTAAACATGGATGTCTAAAAAAGGTTAAGTCTGAAAAAAGAAAGCAAAAAAAAAATGGGGAAACGTTTCGTCTTTTGTCCGAAAGACATCTTCAGTCTGATTTGCTGTATTCAGCTCAGTCTTATAAATTGCACCTTCTCACTGCTCTCAGCTTGTTTCAGGCTGTCATCAGCCAACTGGTCGATCCACTGTGAGAATGTGCTATTTATAAGACTGAGCTGAATACAGCAAGTCAGACTGAGGAAGTCTTTCGGACAAAAGATGAAACGTTTCCCCATTTTTTTTTTGCTTTCTTTTCTTTTTTGAATGTCCAGGGGCCTCATGTATCAAAAACCTGCGTGGATTTCCTACTGAAAAGTGACGTACGGTGAAATCCAGAAAAGTGTGCACGCACAAAAAAATCCAGATTAATCAAACTGTGCGTACACCGGTATCCACGCACATTCCTTTTGTACATCACAATCAACGTGGAATTGAGCGCACGTCAGACACCTCCCCTGACACGCCTTCATTTACATATGTTAAACAGATGCAAATTACTTCCTGCATGTGTGAAGGACATGTTTGTTTGATCCCTGCGCGATCAGAAATGATTTCTAGATTCAGGAAAATAATGAATTTAATATAATATGAGTGAGGACAAACATCCGAAGTAAGAATAGTAATAAAATGTGTTCATCACGCAAAGAACGAGTGATTGTGTGCCGGTATTTGTGTGCGCGCACGCTGCTGTCAGGTGCGCACCGGCTCATTCATTCATTCTGAGTGAAAATATTAACTTTGCGCACGAGTTAATTACCATAATTACTGTAAACACAGAGGAACTTACTTGGATGTTTGCTAGAACATAGATCTTTGTTTATTTAATAGATGATATGAAGAAACGAGTCTGTGCGTCTCAGTGGAGAGTTTTCATGACATCACGTGATGTTGGAGTCTCCAAACGCTACGCGCTCCGCAGCCTTGTGCGCAGTCTGTCTGTGAAGCTTGTACTCCTACAAGTTATGAATGGTGTACTTTCACGTGTCATTTTGGAGACATCTACAATAAACACAGATAATGAAACACCTCCACTGCCGTGTAACACCCGCGAGGGTGCACGCGCGCTCAAAGCGCGACCATATCTCAGCCTTTGGGATCATATAGATGAGACATTCCATTGGACATGAATCGGCTTTGTGTGGACTGGACAGCACAGTCCCGATCGGTCTCCCAGCTCCCTCTGGAAAGCTCCTGTGGAACAGGTTGATCGCTGCTTCTGCATGTGCACGCGTATGCAGGGCTCCTTGCGCCCCAGCAGTGCCAAACTGAAAAATGATTATTTCTGAAAACGGCTGATACGCCATATCCTAGATCAGAAAATTATATCTGTTTATAAATAAATGCTCTGCGTGTTACACTATTTATTACATCCTCTAATAATAATAATAATAATAATAATGATAATAATAATGAATTCAATTTATAACGCACTTTTCATTAATGAAATTCTCAAAGTGCTACAAGGTGCAACAGAATTAAATGTCAATAAAACAAATAATAAAACAATTAAAATCAACAACAGTATCAGCTAAGATCAAAAGTAGAATCATGAGGAGGCAGAGTATGCTCGGTTGAAAAGAAAAGTCTTCAAGCCGCTCTTAAAGTCAACCACAGACTGTGGGGCTTCAGTTTCTCTGAATCACCTGTAAGTGTCGCCAAAGGAACAGGAACCACAGAAACGTGCGTACGCCAGCAGGGGAGCTTGCGTGGAAATGTACTTGGATGCGCAGATATTCACGTTCAGTTCAGTTTTCATACATATGGGGTTTTGCGTGGAAATTGACGTGCGCACGGTTTTTGTGCGTGCGCACGGTTGATACATGAGGCCCCAGAGGACCAGACTTAAACTTTTTTAGATTTTTTTTACCTGGATTATTGAGCATGCATCAGGGTAAACATGGCTGTGATAAAAAAAACAACTGCTAGTTATGAAATGTTGATTATCTACTAATCACTTGCATTTTTAGGTACAAAGTTTTACAAAAAGAAATTGCTCAAACAGCTGCTTGTGATGTTTTTAGGGAAATGAATGTGTGCTGTTGTTGTATCAATTTTCTGTCAAACTCAGGTCTTATAGGGGCGCTAACCTGAGACATGCATACTGGCAGCCTTCATGGACCCATGTTTCAGAAGGAAGATGAACGTTGATATAAATGTCATTAACATAATATTGAAACAAAACATATATTGTTAAAAAAATGTTTTAAGTCATTAGTATTTAACAGTCAACACTTAGTAAATGAGTATTCTGTGACACTGACGGAACCTTTTCTGGACTGTAGAACGCATTAGCTTGCATTATTCACTGTAAGTGAGCAGAGTCTATCAGAAAATCAGAAATAGTTAAATACATGTATATACTGTATTTGGCTCTGAGAAATTACTACATACTGTACTTTCAATACAATGACAAGCTTTTTACATTCAGTTATAGGTGTTCAACAATAGCATAACAGATCAGACATCTCGTAACATCTATTAAACAGTGCAATACTAAACAAATTAAAATTAAACAGGAATTAATTAATTAATTGTTTAATTTATTAACAATTACACATTGCATGGTTGATATTGCTGCTGCTTCTGTAGAGTGCATGGTCACGTGATTGTGTATATATTTTTCTTTACAGAGTACACCACAAGGGTTGTGGACAGTCTGTTCGAAGCATACGCAGACAGTCCAATGGAGTTGAAGAGTTCCATACAAGATGTTGTACAGAACGTACCCCCAACACTTGCAGCTGGGATGGAGAGACCCAACATGGCTGATGCAATCGCAGCTTACTGTTCTTGGTTTCAGCTATAGTCTAACAATTTTTGAATGGCACGGCAGTTAGTCAAAAAGTAATGCTGAGTAACAGAAATAAATGAATAGACCTTCAACTGTGGTTGCAGAATTTATTTACACACTAGAAAATTCGTAACAGTTTCTGTACATGAAGCGGTGGTATATATACAGTATTGTTTACAGCTCGGGAAGTCGAAAACCTGTGTAAGCATCACTTGGGAAAGTTTGTCTAATCTTCATGACAACACAGGATGGAAGGACAACACGTATCTTCTTGCCCAAGTAGTGCCAGATCCATCGAACAAACTGCCTGTAAGCTGTGTATCGATATTTCCTGTACAACACAGAGAGAGAGAGAACTTGAGCTAATGGTACCTTCAAAAGGCAATTATGAAAGAAATCTATATACAACAAATGAAATTAACTTAAAGACCGTGTAAAGTGAATTTCAACATTTTCTTCAATATACATTATAAATGTCATAATTGTAATCTTGTAAATGAGTAAAAAGTCTCAAAATTGTAGCTCAATTAATTTTGGAGTTATAGAGCAAACTGTGTATAAACATATTTCTATTTCAGGATTTTTTAGGCGTGTTTTAAACGGGACCGCGTTTCGTCACGCGGTCCTCATTAGTATAGCCCCACCCCCTGCAGCTCCAGCCGTATAAATTCGCCTCGGTGGAGCCGTTCACTCGCGAATCGCAGATGGCATCAGATAGCAATAGCATAGATATTTTGTTCATTGTTAGCTAGCTAATCAATTATGCCTCGTTCGTGCATCTTCCCTGGATGTCGCAATGGTCAGGGCACCCGTACAAATCATAACATCTTTTTATATCACGTGGTTTTATACCAAGTATCTGTAATGCCTGGTTAGGTCAATGGATAAGGCGCTTGCCTTCCGTCCCAAACCCCACGGGTTCAAATCCCGCATGGTACAACTCTTTTTTTTAATTCATTCCAGATTAAAAACACACAAGAAAACTATTTACAAAAACAGCGTAACTCTTGGAAAAAGTAGCTGCTGTTACAGACAGAACTCGGATAAAAACAGAGCAGGTTTACTGGATCTAGTGCTGCCTGCCTCTCCACAGAGAGTCAGCTCAGGGCAGGGGCTGCGCTGAAACCACGCCCACGCACTGACACGTCCCCAGCGTTCCAGGGCAAGGCAAAATCATGTTTTTTCATGATTTTTGAGACTTAATTTTATAAGGTAAACAATGTTTTTAATCAGTCAGATTTAAATGGGTGATTAATAACACATATTTATGCCATGTGACAAACTAAAAACACACATTTAATTTCACTTTACACGGTCTTTAAAATATGAAATACTTACTCATGCAAAGGCCTGTCCATGTTGCCATGATCCTGTTTGTATGCAATATATGCTATTTCAAGGGCATATATGTTAAGACAACCTCCAGAAAAACATGGATGTTGCACAATACACTGGTATTGCTCTTTATCAGCTGTCATTG
>JBBPBX010017306.1:0-16545 GCA_038048925.1 Garcialebias charrua | reverse complement strand
ATAATAATAATAATACCTACTATGATGCTATATATATATATATATATATATATATATATATATATATATATATATACAGTATATACAACAATATAAAAAAAACTGACAAAACGTTTAAAACAGAAGTACTAAAAATAAACCAGTGTGAAAATACTTTGTGTAAAATATCTTGGCCAAAAGTTTAAACAGAAGTATAGATTAAGTATACTTAGACTTTTAGTTTATTTTTAGTATAAGTCAAGTATTGTGTAAAATAAACTTGGCTAAGTATACTTTTGATAAGTACCTAAAAAGTAAACTGAAAGTATACTCTTATTTTTTTAGTTTAAAATTAGTGTACTTTAAGTATACTTGCATATACTACTTTTTGGTAAGGGACAGGACACTTACAAGGCCTTAATGATGCAAGTTCAGAGATTTGTCAACAGTTTGGTGTATTTCTTTAACTTTGACCTGTTATGTTGTTGCTCTGAGGTGTTAGTAACTGTAATTGGACTATTTCGTGTAATGTCACACACAGAGATTCTTTATTGTTGTTCGCAATGGGATGTGTGCAGTGCAGCGAGATTATGTACACAGGGTCCCAATTACATAAAACAATAAAATGTAATAGAAAAACGGTAACATATAAGATATGAACTAAGTTAAAATTTCCTTAAAATACAATAGGCACTAACAGCACAGAAACATCACACGAATAGCAGTACAATCATGAGTTTGTATGAGCTAGCAGGTGAGCACGAACGAACACAGCAACATGAACAGATCAGCAGCAACTTCGTGATTATTCACAGCAATGATTACCCTTAGTTGACCTACATGTTTACAAGTGTAGACTGCTTCTTGGGAGACCTTCACAAGATGTTCCTGCCCGCCAATCGGATGTGGGCCCCACATCCAAAAAAAAAAAAAAAAAAAAAAAAACAAAGGAGTTCTGTAAACAAATTTTAAGCCCTAAAGCTGAAGTCTTTCAACTGCTTCAACTTGCGTAAAACGAAATTAAAAAAACAACAACATACAGGCACTCCCTGTTAGCTTATTTGTACATGCATTTATTGTAAAAATATAAACTATTTTCAGTCTTTTGCCATTACTTTTGATAGGTTTGTTGTTGAGTGTTTACATTTTAATAATACTGTATTGAACTGTATGAAATGGTAAGTGTAATTACACATCCGCGCCAGTAGGGGCAGTGGCGCTGTTATTGTCAGACTGAGCGCACAGAATAGTTTTTTCACAGAGTAAGAAGCCACAGCAGCGCATGAGAAGTTTTAGAAAGTGCAGTGAAGATACAGCATGGAGAAATATTTAACAGGGATGAAAAGAAAGGCGAAGACAGACGAAGATAATAAGAAAGCGTATTTAGCGCTTGGCTTCACTGTGACAAAGGTGGGAGATGAGGAAAGACCGGTGTGTCTGTTATGTCTTAAAATATTAGCAGCGGACAGCATGAAGCCTAATAAATTAAGACGTCACTTAACCACATTACACCCCAATCACGCTGATAAGCAAAGTATTTTCAGCATAAATATTATTATATAAATAATCCAAAGAAGAAAAAAAAAAATCAGTCACACCAGGTTGGACTCGAACCTGGGTCATCTGCATGAAAGGCAGCGGCCTTAACCATTGTCCCATCTGACATATGTGGAAGTCTGCAGGTCTACTCTATTTAAAGGAAACGCTCCTCCTGAATTAGTATCGCATTTTAACTACATAAGTATCACGTTTTCACTACATAATTATCACGTTTTAACTACATAATTATCACGTTTTCACTACATAGTATCACGTTTTCACTACATAGTATCACGTTTTTACTACTTAGTATCACGTTTTTACTACATAATTATCACGTTTTTACTACATAGTATCACGTTTTTACTACATAGTATTACGTTATTACTACTTAGTATCACGTTTTTACTACATAATTATCACGTTTTTACTACATAATTATCACGTTTTTACTACATAAGCTCCAAAAAAATATTTTCATGGTTGAATGCAATGCGCTTCCGTAGGGTTGAACTGGTGACTTACACCTTAATTTTCTTATTTGTCCAAACGCTCATGTGTGACATGTCTGCTCATGTGTGACGTCACACAGGTGGTTCAAGCAGAGCCAATCCCCTGCAGAGATGAGAAGTGCATACCTTATATGGAAGTGCTACATTTCACTCCTGAAAAGCTTTTTCTTTTCTTTTTTTTCTTCTTTTTTTAAAGCCTTTGGTTTTGGATGGAATGGGTGGAATAGATAAATTCATCTACATGTTTATTCTTTGTTGTTGCTTGGTGTATGTTGTTGGCTAGAGGTTTAATTTGTTTTAGGTTGTTGCTGGTGGAGGCGTGAACAAAAGCACATATAATTTGTTGTATGTTTCATTTATGCTCAAAAAATCTTAAGCTTAATTGTATTTAGGCTAGTTGTTTTAGGAAACTACACCTGCACTTTAAAAATGATCTGTTATTTAGATTGAAAAGTCTGCACAAAATATAGATAAAAAAACACCACAAAAACTAAAGTGCAGGTGTAGTTTTACTTGGAGACTAAATACTTTACTAAATAAAGTAATTTCAGTCAAATTAGCCCTTGTTGTTTTTTAAAATTTTATATAATACTGCAAAGCAACATGTTAAGTTAATTTTGTCAAATAAATACATTTTATTTTATTTTTATTTTTTTGGGGGGTTATATCACGAAATTTATCGTTATCGTGATATACTCTGAAATATCACGATATAATTTTTGAGCCATATCGCCCACCCCTACTAATAGCACCTACACGAAAACTGTCTAATACATCAAACCTTCAGTGATTGACCCACATCTGGTCCCCTGCAATACTGAATGGTCAAATCATGACATTAATTAAGCCACGCCTCCTCACAACAGGAAGTGTACAGTTGTACATTGAAAGTCTCGATCGGACACCTGTTACCTAATCAGCGTGACGGTCTGTCCAGTGACCAAAGACATGTTGATGTAACAAGCTTTCCAACACTGACAGTTTTGGGTGGAGCATGTGGACGTGGCGATGTCGCGAAGGAAGACCTAACGCCGTCACAATACGTTTGGCCTTTTGGGGGCTTTATCATATCCTTAATCTCACCAAATTTGGCAGACTCATCAGGACTGGTGAAAAATTACATATTTTGGGGGCGTGGCCAAAATTGCAAAAGAAACGGCTCAATAGCGCCACCTAGAATATTTCAAACTACTCTCCGCATTGGCCTTAGTTTCACGTAGGATCATGAAATTTGGTACACTTGTCCAATTCACCAGACGCACAGAAAACCCTCTGGCATCAATGTTGTACGATAAATGGGAAGTCGGCCATTTTGGAATGTGGACCAAATTGGGTGCATACATTGGGTGCCGAACAGGTACGGGAAAGGCACGAGAGTGTTTCAGGGTGGACTAGCTCGACTTCCCGCGGTCGCCACAAGAAGGGCGGAGCGGCGCTAAGGCATTCACACGTGCATTTTTGCAGGAAATGCGATTTTTCTAGGTTTTTTTACCTCTGTTTTTTTATTTCCAGTATTTCCAGTTACAGAGGTAGCATGTCTCTTCCACTTCAGGGAAATCCACCAGAGATCACCTGCTGCAGCTAAGAAGTGTGTGATGACTGAACTGAACTCTGGTTGTGAGTAATGAGGACAAATACAGCCACACTGCTGCTACTGGACAAAAACTTGATTAGTTAGATTGTAAACAGTCTGTTGCTGCTTATTGTTCTGGTTCTGACTGTTATTGTATTTATTAAGATTTTTATTATTGTTAATATAGTTTATTTATTGTAGAGTGCTGTTTATTTAAAATATCATCCAAATGGGTCACTTTTATTTATTACTACAATACAATACAAACATATTTTTGGCATATTTTCAAAATAAACATTTTGTAAGTCTTTATTTTGTCTTTTTTTTTTGTACCGAAAATAAACCGAACCGAGCCCTCCTTGTAAGTTGAACCGAACCGAAATGTGATTTTAGCGTACCGTTACACCCCTAATATATATATATATATATATATATATATATATATATATATATATATATATATATATATATATATATATATATATATATATATATATATATACAGGTAGTCCCCGATTTACGAGCGCTCTGATCTGCGAGGTTCCAGACTTACGAGCTGCGAATTTTTGGAAAAAACGAAAAAAATACTGAGTTTTCATGTGTTTTTTCACCACAGTTAGTTAGCTAAGCATATGGACACACGTTTCCGATCATTTTTATGCACTCATAAGCAGTTTTTGGATGAAAATAGAGTGTTTGTAGTCGCGCTAGCGAAAACCGTTCCAATTTACGAGCGAAATTCCGGATTTACGAGAGAAATGGCGGCCGTTCCAAATTACGAGATTTCCGGTTTACGAGCGCCTCGTTGTAACGGATCTCGCTCGTAAATCGGGGACTACCTGTATACGAAATGATGGGTTTTCAGATCAAACCCTGCAGCAACTTCTACTAAAAGAATCACACACATGACAAGAGTTAACAGTGGTAATTAACTTTGCAAAGTTTGGGACCGTTCTCCTAAAGAGTCGGGGAACGAGTCCAACTTTGAAAAAGCTGACATCCACCTTTTTTTGCTCAGTGGGGTGGATATGAAACAGGTTCGGACAGTTTTCACACAATAGCTTTTGGTCAGTTTTGGCCAAACTCAGGACCAACAAGTTCTGAAACAAAGGAAACATTATTTGGTGCTTCTGTTATTTCAGTAAACAACATTGGATCAGGCTCATCTGAAAATTATTTTTTTGTGGGCAGTAGAGTAAAACTTAAAGAAGTTTAAACTAATATAGTTAAAAACAAAGAAGTTTGAACTAAAAATAAACTTAAAAGAAATATAAAATAAAAATAAAACTTAAAAGAAATTTTAAACTAAAATAATTTTAAAAGTAAAGGTAACTTATTGCACTAAAAAAACTTTCTCAAAACATGAGGAAACAAACTCTTAAAGTGTGGGAAATCAATTATTGAAAGATATAGCAAAGAAAAAGCTCTTTTATGAGCTTAGGTCTTTTTTACAGACCAAAAACAGAATGCATAATAACTAAAATCGTTCTGCATTTTCTCTCTGCAAGTTGACATACTCAGGACTTCGCATTTGATGCAGAGAAGCATGCTCAACATCAGAAATTCTTCTGCCCCATCTCAGTGTGGCTCTGCGTCACATTGCCCTGTCACCCAGACAGTTGGGCAGCCCATGGACGATTCTGGAATCCTGCTGCTCCATCTCCGGAATCATCCTGCCCCGAGATGGTCTTTAGCCAGCATTTCGACTTTCAGTGCTTCCAGCAGGGGTCCCTGACAAAACCAGTCTCCTGGGTGGGGCCAAACTCCCTCAGAATGACCTAAAGTGCTGGGTAGAATCCAAAATTAGTACAGACAAGAAAATAGGATAATGTTTACATATTTTTAATTCCCACACCCGTATTAGTAAAGTGTTAGTATTAATATTAGTTTAGACCAGACCTGCTCATTACGTCGATCGCGATCGACTAGNTGCTTCCAGCAGGGGTCCCTGACAAAACCAGTCTCCTGGGTGGGGCCAAACTCCCTCAGAATGACCTAAAGTGCTGGGTAGAATCCAAAATTAGTACAGACAAGAAAATAGGATAATGTTTACATATTTTTAATTCCCACACCCGTATTAGTAAAGTGTTAGTATTAATATTAGTTTAGACCAGACCTGCTCATTACGTCGATCGCGATCGACCAGTCGATCGCGGAGGCATTACTGGTCGATCGTAGCATGACATTATTATTATTATTATTTTCCCCGCAGCGTGACATTAAAAAATTGTCAGCCAATCAAACATCCCGTTGATTGACATACAGGGCAACCAATCAGATGGCAACTGAATCTTGAGTTTTAGCCTATCAAACATCCCGTCACTTGATTGACATACACGGCAACCAATCAGATGAGAGCTTTAGGTCATTGCTCATACAGCTTCTGAAAAACAATGGTGCGAAGGTGGAACGCAGCAAAACATACAAGCGAAAATAATCAGATTTCGGACTGTTCATGGAAAATACGACATTGACTTCCCACCGAAAAGCCAGCTGAGAAAGAGAAAGGTGGAGGAACTAAAATCCCTGTTCGGACAGCAGCAACTTCAAAAGCGAAACGCCGCCACCATCTTCCGGGTGAGTGACGCTGTGATGTTTCTCTGCACGCTTAAACATACTGGTTGGGAGTTGACGTGGCTTTATTATTCAAATCATACGAGACACTTTTCATACAGAATAACCTCCTTGACTACTCTCCGTTCTCTGCACGTTTCCCTGTCCCGCAGCGCAAGCGTTTGCATAACACACTTTCGCGGTGCGTTCAGGGACAGACTGTAAAATAAATGTATAAGCGCCGCTGTATACATTAAATCTCTCCGTACCAAAAGATACATTTTTATGCCTTTGTTCACTAAATTAAACGTGTCCGGGGCCATAACAACCTGCTACAATTGTGGTTATCAACTGGTGGCCTGTGGACCACTTTAGATTTGTTGGAGGGGGCTTTTAGAGATGACATTATAAAGTAAACATATCTAATGATTTTTTAACAGTTATTAAAGTAAAAGACCAGATTCTTATAAAGAAGGGGGTAGGGATCAGTTTCTACCATCTTTTTTTTAAATACATTAAAAAAATCTATATTGCTGTCACCACCACACCATTTGATCCCTACGGGCGACCAGGTGCCCGCGGGCACCACGTTGGTGATCCCTGATTTATTATATGTGTTGTGCAATATTGGCTTATTCAGTTATGCAAGGTACATCAACATAGGTACTCTGTACATAAAAAGAATCCTTAATACATTTGAAGATAATTATATGTTTTGCATTTTTGTATTGGGTAGATCTTTTTGACTTGTTTTTTTTATAAGTAGCTCGCATGCTGAAAAAGTGTGAGCATCCCTGGTTTAGACAAATCAACTCAACAATAGAACATTTTCCCAAAAACTTATGCCATTACTCAATTTAGTTTCTGAGTTCAAAACAGGATCGTCAGGGATCCCGGCACAGACAATTAATTATTATTATTAATAATTCTGCTTACCTCATGGAGTCTCGTGGAAGGAACTTAACGCATGAGCGGAATATATAATTCAAATGATCACCTCATCCATAAAAGTACAACATAACATTAAAATGTTTCTAAGTCGAGTCAGATGTATTAAAAAATACAGAACAACAGCATCTTTAGTTAAAATCATAGTCTAGTTAGTTCTTCGGGACGTCCCCCTTTTGGAAATATGAGGTTTCCGGAATCTGTACATTTCAACAGAAGAAAGCGATTTGGTTAGATATATACAAAAGCAATGTTGTTTGTATAAATGTCAATGTAGTTATATATACAAAAGCAATGTTGTTTGTATAAATGTCATCTTTTAAATGATCTCTAAATGTCATCTTTTAAATTATATTTTAAATGCCTCAGGTTTAACTCAGGTTTAACACTTTTTCACTGTTTCCAAACTAACTCCCTCCTTTGAAACAGTTTAAATATAAAAACCTAGAACTTTAGAATCATAAAACTAAATTCCATTCCATTCCTATATCATTTTAATCTAAACAATCAACAATTACATAAATTTAATCCCTTTTAACCAATCAAACAAACCAGTTATCTCAGTTCAAGAGTAAAAGCACACAATTTTATAAAAATAAAAACATTAATTTAAACTTGAACCAAAACTCAAAACCAAATTTCCTATATACATTCATACATCCTTAAATTCATAAATCCTTGCAGTTCACCACTATGCTTGTCATGCATAACCTAAAACAGTATCTATTTAATTAAATTCAATCAAGTCTATGTAATAGCACTAAATTACCACTGAAGTCCTCTTCAGGCACTTCACAAAAGCATACACAAAGGTCAACTTAGTACTAATCAAAATATTTTCAAAGTGGTTTCCCTTCTTAGAGACAGGTGGGGCCAACATTATGAAATCTGATCAAGTCACTAACCGTGTTTGCATCTATTTTCAATTCGAATTTTGAGCGAATTTTTGAAATTTCGCAAAAATGTAAATAAAAATTAATGCGAATCAGAAGTGTTTCCATCAACTGGCTTGAAGCGCATCCACCAGGCCACGCAAAGCGGCATTACGTCAGACGTCAGCGTCATTACGTCAGACGTCAGCGTTACGCATGTCTACAGTAAACAGGAAGTAGCGGTTGAAAACAGGACCCGACCACACATCTCGGCAAAATGGAGAGAATATTTCAGGTATGTGTTATCGGGCAAGTTGTATTTATTCTATCATGCCAACTAGTTTTAGCGATGTTACATGTTGTCCAGAGACGAAGTCACGTGACGTAAATGTTCGCTACGGCAGAACTGAGTCGGCAAATCTGTTTCCATCTCTCGTTTTGCGCATCGGCTCTGATTCGAAAACCCCAAAAATCCACCTCAAGCGAGCGTATCAACTTTTTTTTCGAATTAGAGGAGGTTAATTCGAATCGTGCCGTTTCATTCAGCTTTTCTGATGCTATACTTCAAAATGCGCATCAAGAAACCTTGATGGAAACACAGCTACTGTTCCACCTAGCCATGTGTGTGTGTGTGCGTTAGGGATGCACTGATAAATCGGCCGGCTGATCGATCGGCCCCAATATCCTTAATTTGAGGAAATTGGCGATCGGCTAATCGTTAAATGAGAAGCCGATTTTATCCACCGATCGCCGCAAACAGTGGTGGGCAACGCTAATCAAAAAATTAGTTCCACAACTTCTAAAACGCTTATTAATTTTTTTAGGTCCACAATTTCAAAAGCACAAATGTCTTATGAAAATTAGGGGAAGCTAATTTAAACCGCTATTTATATTCAATATTGTTTCAAAAAACAAATAGTAATTTATTTTTGTTGCGCAACCGAAAAATAAATTAAACCAATTCCAAAATTCTATAGGCAGTCAACAGATTTAATGAAAAGTAACTAAAATGATCCTAAGAGGATGAAATTACAAAAATCAAAGGATTTATTTAATACTTTACGTACATATATTCTATTCGGCCACGAAATTAACAAAAAAGAGAATGATCTTTAATCCCTAACACCACTTTTAAATCTCAAATACACGGGCGTCTCGCCACCGCATTTATACATAAAAAGCAACCCAAATACATAAAACTAACGACTCACCGTCGCGTGGTGGACACAGAACACACAATAGAATCCTCCGGCCGCGTTAATTTGGCTTGAAACAGCGGGGTTCTCTGCGGATTTATGAAAAGACCCAGCGCAACCAGCTAGCCATAATCGTTAGCATCCGAGTTCACCTCTGACCCGGAAGATGTCAAGATGGAATAGTCCATTTTTAGTAGGGGGATACAGAAATCGACCGGTTTTTGTATTGCGTTTTTAATGATTCGTTTTCATCGTAGCTATAATTATTTTTATGTTAAATGTACATTAACAAGCAGCAGCAATGTTAGTGATGTAGGTGACTGGCCGGGGCGGGGCCGGAGCCCTTGCTGATTTGGGAGCCCCAGGCAACGACATCATTTGCCTACATGGTAGATCCGAGTCTGTTCTCCGCTCTGCTCCCTCCCCCTCCAACCCTCCCTCCTCTCTGCTCTTTACGGTGAGGGAGCAAGGGGAAAAAAAGGTGAAACAAGAGCCAGCAGAAGAGCCAGAGCCAGCATAACGGAGCCAGCATAAGAGCCTGTAAATAATTTGTTCTTACTGATAGATAATTAGTTATTAGCGGTACTACATTTTAAATAAAAATAGCACAAATCCGCTTATGAATTATAAAAGTTAGTCAAACCACAAAAACGCTGACAAATAATTTAGGTCCACTGTAAGCGGATTAGCGCTTTAGCGCTCTCTAGTGGTCTGTGCCCACCACTGGCCGCAAAGGTCTGAAAATAAGCCGCTGTCCCTTTTTTCTCTGCTGTGAGAGAGGTGGGAGGGGGGCGGAGAGGGGGCTGACTAACAGACCTGCCCACCAGGTCACGTCTGCACATGCGCGTTAACACAGTCAACAAAGGCCAATCGGAGCAGCCATGTTGTCTGTTTGGAAGTTCTACTATTTTAAAATGAGCAAAAGATCTCAACTTGTGTAAAGCCGAAGTAAGTCGTGGTGGAGCCACAACAAAAACCTTTAATACAACAAACCTTGTTCTCTATTTAAGAAATCACCACGCAGCCAAGTGTGCAACGTTTGAAGCGAGCAACCAAGCTAATGCTAAGCTAAACCTAGCGCTATCAAAGCGCCAGTCTGTGGGCTGCTGTTAACTTTTATGAACAACGAAAAGAGCAAATCTACCATGAGGAAAGTGATGGAGTTCGTGGCATTAGACGACCAGCCTTTTCAATCGTTGAGGACAAAGGTTTTAGAAGCTTAATGCAGCACATGAGCCAACAATATAACATGCCGAGGCGGAGATATTTTTCTGATGTTTCATTACCAGAGATGTTCAGCCACGTTTTGAGAGACACCCGCAGCCTGCTAAAAGCTAATCCAAATACACTCAGCTTTACAACAGACATCTGGACTTCTGATGTAAGTTTAATGTCCATGTTAAGTTTTACTGCACAGTGGATTGACGAACAATTCGAACGTAATCAAGTACTCTTAAACTGTAATCCCAGCCATCATAGCACTCAGCGGATTTTGGAGGCAAGCCAGCACAGCCCGTGGTGTGGGTAAAGCCAAAGCTACGTTGCTGGAGGCTGTTGTGAGAAGATTCATCAACATTGAGCATGATGACCCCCTGTACAGCTTGGCCACTATTCTGGATCCAAGGTAAATAACTGTGAATATTATATTTTAGTCACAATTACTTTTAACCTTCTGCTATATTTCAAGAAACATTTAAATTAAATTTAAAAGAAAAATTTCTTTATTGAAAATTTCAATCAAGAAATTTTTATTTTTAATTTAGATGTTTTTTTTTGAATTGCATGTAAATAAAGAAATGCATTTATATGCATTTCTTTAATAATAATAATAATAATAATGAATTCAATTTATAACGCACTTTTCATTAATGAAAATCTCAAAGTGCTACAAGGTGCAACAGAATTAAATGTCAATAAAACAAATAATAAAACAATTAAAATCAATAACAGTATCAGCTAAGATCAAAAGTAGAATCATGAGGAGGTAGAGTATGCTCGGTTGAAAAGAAAGGTCTTCAAGCCGCTCTTAAAGTCAACCACAGACTGTGGGGCTCTCAGACAGTCAGGAAGAGAGTTCCACAGGCGGGGGGCAGCCACACTGAAAGCCCGGTCACCCATGGTCCTTAATTTGGTTCTCGGAATGTGAAGGAGATTACTGTTCTGTGACCGCAGCGAACGGGTGGATGAGTATGGAATAAGAATATCCTTCAGATAATCTGGTGAAGTTCCGTGTAAGCATTGATGTGTAATGAGAGCAGTTTTGTACTGAATTCTGTAGGCGACAGGAAGCCAATGAAGGTTATGGAGAATGGGCGTAATATGTTCAAATTTACGAACTCTCAACAAGATCCTTGCTGCACTGTTTTGAATATATTGAAGTTTCTGAAGGTTTTTGCCAGGGATTCCAATAAACAGGGAGTTGCAGTAGTCGAGCCTGGAGGAGACAAAAGCATGGACGAGCTTCTCAGCATCGGAAAAAGATAGGGATGGGCGAAGTCTGGAGATGTTTCGAAGATGGAAGAAGCAAGTTTTAAACAGATGCTTAATGTGATTTTCAAATGTAAGATTGGAGTCCATTTTTATTCCAAGATTAGTAACAGAGGTGGAGAGGGGGATGTCTTGTCCAGAAAAGGAAAGTCTTGTTATAGGAGATGTTTGTACCTGGTGAGGGGTGCCAATCAGTATGGCCTCAGTCTTGGAGCAGTTTAATTGAAGAAAGTTCTGATTCATCCATGCCCTAATTGCCTCCAGGCAGGCAGAGAGGGCAGTGAGTGAAGATGGAGATGACAAGGTGGAAGATGAGGATGCTCCAGTCCTGATGTAAAGCTGTGTATCGTCGGCATAACAGTGAAAAGAAATGTTGAACTGATTAATAATTTGACCTAAAGGCAGCATGTAAAGGGAAAACAGCAGGGGCATTTCTTTATTTACATGCAATAAAAAAAAAAAACATTTAATGTATACAAAACACAATGATTGACCCATCTTTCTTTGTTTATGCAAAACAAGGTACAAGAATCACTACTTCTCAGCAGAGGGTTGGACCAGATGCATACCTGCTGCAGGAACATTCTCTGAAGTGTGGCCTCCTGAGATGAATCTGCAGCAAAAAGGTGTGGTCTACTGTTTGCAGTTCACATCGAAATCTTAAAGGAGAACATTGAAAAGGAGCAACAGCTGGCCAGCCCTTCAGCTATGCAGGTACAGAACTACCTATCGGAGGTTCCTGTTGAAAGGACCCAGGACCCATTGGTCTACTGGAGGATCAATGAAAATTGTTTCCCTCATCTTGCTCTACTTGCCCGAACCTATCTCTCTGCCCCATGCACAAGCATTGAAAGCGAGCGCCTGTTTAGCTTGGCTGGACATGTAGTAGATGAGAAAAGAAGTCGCCTGTCTGGTGACAAAGCAGAAATGCTTTTGTTCATCAAGAAAAACCTGCCACTAATGAAAAAATGACTGGAATAAGTCTGTGAGGACAAACTTACCTGTGCAAGTGTTATTTCTTATTACCCACTGACTTGAAAATGTTACACATGCTGCATTATCTTTTTTTTGTTTTGTTTTTTAAAATTTTAAATGAAAATAATAATAAAAATTAATTTAAAATGTAACAAGTGAAAGAGTAAAATGAACTGATTTATTTATAGTTACACTTTGTTTACAATAAAGTAAGATTGGAAAATTTAAGGTACATTTTGACCTTTTCACACCTGAAAATCGGTATCGGCCAAAATCGGAATCGGTACACCCCTAGTGTGCGTGTGTGTGTCACCCCAGGCCAAGGTGTGGTCTTCACAGATGACAACCACAACTCAGTGTCCCCTGAGGCACGAAACCAGTCCGTTGTGTTCTGTTTCACCCAAAACACAAAATACCTGTTTTTAGCTCAGACAGTTTCACAAACAGAATAATAGTTTTAGTTCAGGACAGCTGGGAAACAAGCATTCTTCTTTTAAAGTAACTTTGCAGAGAATTTCCTGTTGCTCTCTCCAAAATAAAGTACAAACAACTGGTTTTGTCAGTCAGGTCTATTTTAAAATTTTGTCAGTTATGTCTTCCTGCGTTGTTTTTCTTCTTTTTCTCATTCATACGTGCATTCATCATCACACATACTCACATGTACAAAACAATTTTAAAACAAGCTGTGCATCTAAAATGTCCTATATTTACCTGAAACGCACTTGTACCCAATTTTCAAATTTTGACTAGATTTCTCCTCACACATATAAGTTCTTGGTAAAATCAGTCTTAATGTTATAAAACAAGCTGCACATTTAAAATGTCCTATATTTAGCTGAAACCGCACTCCGTATCCAATTCTAGATTTTTGACTAGATTTTTCCTCACACATATAAGTTCTTGGTAAAATCAGTCTTAATGTTTAAAACTTAAAGCTCTTTATTCCTATCGTTAATACTCGTATACAAATCATAGCTATTAACTTTGAAAAATAGGAAATATCACTTTTTTTAAAAATCATGAGGTCTAGGTTCAGCTTTTAACTACCCGTAGTTCTGTCCTATTTTTTCAATATACAAGGAATTCCTATTTATACTCACTGCTTTTGTCAAATGTATGATGTTCGGTTGTTCCGTCAGCTGCCACGGTAGCACTTGATTTCAGGCCTTGCTGGCCTGGCAGAAATGATCGATCTTCCAGGGCTGTGAAATTAGCCATGCGCATGGACTTTCAGCTTTACCTTCATCAAAGGCCATCGTGGGTAGGTGTGAGGATCTCCAGGGTCTTGGGCACAAAGAAATTATGGATTTTCAGATCAAACCCTGCAGCAACTTCTACTAAAAGAATCACACACATGACAAGAGTTAACAGTGGTAATTAACTTTGCAAAGTTTGGGACCGTTCTCCTAAAGAGTCGGGGAACGAGTCCAACTTTGAAAAAGCTGACATCCACCTTTTATTTGCTCAGTGGGGTGGATACGAAACGGGTTCGGACAGTTTTCACACAATAGCTTTTGGTCAGTTTTGACCAAACTCAGGACCAACAAGTTCTGAAACAAAGGAAACATTCTTTGGTGCTTCTGTTATTTCAGTAAACAACATTGTTGTGTAAGACAACTATTTCTCAGGGAGTGACTAGATGTTTCATGTTGTAAGTTTTTAGATGATGTTGTAAGTTTTTAGATGATCAACATAAAAATACTCTAACACACATTAGACATTTCCCTCGTTTTTTATTTATTCTTTTACTGTAAGCTTTTTTTATTTATTATCTTTGAAATGTATGCAGGAGTTCTGACACATTGGCAGTTGTGCGCGGAAATGTGGGCCGGTGTTATGCTAAAAATTGACGGGCTTTCAAATGGCACCCACAGGAGCGTGCACGGGATAATTTAACAAGATTAACATTTAAAGGTACAGTCTGTAACTTTTCTAAAAATATATTTTTAACATATTTCTTCACTCTGTCACTATCTCCTGACAGACTGATGTTAGACAAAGTAATCTTTGAAAAAACTATAGTCCCCTTGCTTCTCCAGGTGTTACTAAAAGCATTTCTAAAACCTCACAAGCCGTTTTCGCACTGCACTGCCCTCCTCGGCCCTCCCCGGTTCCACCTTGCTTCTAACCCGGGTTTGTGTGGTTCGCATTTGCCTTCTCGGGCCGGCGGGAGCCCTGGTTTTGGAACCACACCGTCAATGGTTCTTATCGGGCCGGGCTCCCGGGCCCAGTTTGACGTCATGTACTGCTCACATTTGATTCGTTGTTTGCAGCAGGGGTGGGACCTTCTGCGTGCAGGGGCGGGACTGCTGCGTGTTGTTGAGTCATTAGCTCGTTCTAACAACAACCTCAGCGCGAGCTGAATCTCATTAAAATTTAACTACAGAAACGACTAAAAAAATTGTTAGCTGAATATATATATTAGTGTTTCTGAGTTTAATGTTTGTTAATAACTGATTACAAATCCGCTTATTTTAAAAAAAGGAGTTTCACAAACTCCTTCTTTTTAATCTCAGTCCTAATTTTTTTATCCAATAAAAGACAAACGTAAAATAAGTTTTAACCAAACCGAGTGAGATTCGAACCAGCTTCGAGAAAAGGCTCTGCGCGCCAACCCAATGCTTAACCAATTGAGCTACTGGGCAACTTGCTTTTTGTAGGTCCAACCTATCTTTTAACCGATCGCCCTTCAGAAAATCCTTGCTACGCACGTGTAAAATAAGCTGATTTGTAATCAGTTATTAACAAACATTAAACTCAGAAACACTAATATATATATTCAGCTAACAAATATTTTTTAGCGGCGTCCCTTCTCTTTCCACACACACACCAAGCGCGCACACAAGAACTTCCCACCCACTTCTCAAGAGAAAACCCCACCCACTTCAAGGCCGGCTCTCCGGACAATGCGTAATGAGCGGGGGCGGGTCAGGCCGGGCTCTGGGCCAACCAGGGGTGGGCCGGGCCGTTGAGGGCTGTGCAGTGCGAAAACAACTACAGTGACCCGCCATTAACCAGCCAATAAAAACAGAGTTTTAACCAGCCAATAAAAACAGAGCTTCTCACGCTGCGGCAGGACATGCAATGGAGGCGGAGCTAATGGAGGCTGAGCTGCAGTTCAGCCAGAGCAAAGGGGAGCAGAGCCATATATGGCTCTGAGGGGGAGGGACCAGAAACGTGTCTCTGTTCAAAATTTTCCTAAGTTCTAGCGTGTTCAAAAAACTGCAGACTGCACCTTTAAAATCAATAATTTGTTTGCTAGAAATTATAGTAAATGTGTGTCTCAGTTAGTGCTTTAACAGAGTACCCGAATAATCGACAGATCGAGTCCTAAAACTTCTATTGAGGTCTTTTTGTCCCTCTCGAGTACTCGTAGTGACGTCATCACGTCGCACTGACGTCATTACGTCACATGTCACATGATCCGCACCGAGCGCAGGGTAGATATAAAGACGCTACAAAATGGATTCCTCTGTGCGCACGGATGTGTGGAGCAGGCCCAGTCTTGTCAAAAAGGTAAAAATGCGTCGTGTTTTATTATTATAAAACAGTTTATAATTTTATAGAATGCTTTGCTGCTCATTGAATCAATATATGTCACTGACCACCGTAGCTTGTCACAGGAGGTGGCGGTGTTGGCTTGCAGGTCACATATAACACGGCCGAAACAGTTTCCTCTCTCGTTTCACAAACAAAAAGCAACAAATATTCATCTATCTAGACCTATTAAAAACCTATAAACACAATAATCTCTAAAAGTAAACCTAAATTGCACAGCACTGCAGGCGGTGGTGCAGTGTGGCCCCATTTGTTTTTAAGATTCGTTTTGACGTGTGCCGCATGGTACATTCATTATGTTAATATTAATAATAATAACTAATAGTTTTGTTTTTCCTGTGACTTATCTACAG
>JBBPBX010017305.1:14385-41540 GCA_038048925.1 Garcialebias charrua | reverse complement strand
ACATACATATATATACATATATACATACATATATATACATATACATACATATATATATATATATATATATATATATATATATATATATATATATATATATATATATATATATATATATATATATATATATATATATATATATATATATATACAGGTAGTCCCCGATTTACGAGCGCTCTGATCTACGAGGTTCCAGACTTACGAGCTGGCGAATTTTTGGAAAAAACGCAAAAAATACTGAGTTTTCCTGTGTTTTTTCACCACAGTTCGTTAGCTAAACATGTGGACACACGTTTCCGATCATTTTTATGCACTCATAAGCAGTTTTTCGATGAAAAACGAGTGTTCGTAGTCGCGCTAGCAAAACCGTTCCAATTTACGAGCGAAATTCCGGACTTACGAGAAGCGTGGCGGCCGTTCCAAATTACGAGATTTCCGGTTTACGAGCGCCTCGTTGTAACGGATCTCGCTCGTAAATCGGGGACTACCTGTATATATATATATATATATATATATATATATATATATATATATATATATATATATATATATACAGGGAACCCTCGAGTTACGTCAGAGATCCGGACCTACGGGTGTGACTTAGGTCGATTCTGTCGTATCTCGCGGACCAAAAACACGTGCCTGTCGTAGGTCCGCATTTCTGCCGTAGGTCGCGGCTATACCGCTAACGGAGCGCCGCACACACATTTAACGGCATGAGAATGAACAAGCGGACATCCTGTGCCATAAACATGCACAGAACTTTATTTACAAACACTTAGATAACACATTATACCACACATTCATCCATAAACACACAAAACCAGTACAGCATGTACAGGTACAGTACTGAAATGTTTTTTTCAGCACAGACAAAGCATACAAAATACAAATCTCTTCCTGAACAGTTCTCAGCCATAATCTGCAAATGAGTTCAACCATGAAACATGAACACTTCTCTTTGAGCAGCAGCTGTTAACATCAAAATGCAGCAAATGATAAGGAACTCCCATGCATTCATCCATGCATCCAGCAGCAGCAAAAACATGTCAACCACGAAACATGAACACTTCTCTTTGAGCAGCAGCTGTTAACATCAAAATGCAGCAAATGATAAGGAAGTCCCATGCATCCATCCATCCATGCATCCAGCAGCAGCAAAAACATGTCAACCATGAAACATGAACACTTCTCTTTGAGCAGCAGCTGTTAAAATCAAAATGTAGCAAATGATAACGAACTCCCATGCATTCATCCATGCATCCAGCAGCAGCAAAAACATGTCAACCATGAAACATGATAATAATAATAATAATTGTCTATTCCTGTCATCTGTGTATGTTTCCCATACACAGACGAAATTCGTCTCTGCATTTAACCCAACCACCTACCAGGTGGTGCAGTGAGCAGCCATAGAAAGCGCTCGGGGGGCTGGAGAAATAGGTGTGCACTCACAGACACCCCAAGGTGTGTAGTGGCCGGGACGCGAACCCGCGTCCTTCGGGTCCCAAGTCAAACGCCCTAACCACTACACCATCTTGGTCACCTCTCTTAGTGCAGCAGGTGTCAACATCAAAATGCAGCAAATCAGCCGGAACTCCCATGCATTCATCCATGCATCCAGCAGCAGCAAAAACATGTCAACCATGAAACATGAACACTTCTCTTTGAGCAGCAGCTGTTAACATCAAAATGCAGCAAATGATAAGGAACTCCCATGCATGCATCCATCCATCCATGCATCCAGCAGCAGCAAAAACATGTCAACCATGAAACATGAACACCTCTCTTAGTGCAGCAGGTGTCAACATCAAAATGCAGCAAATCAGCCGGAACTCCCATGCATTCATCCATGCATCCAGCAGCAGCAAAAACAGGTCAACCATGAAACATGAACACTTCTCTTTGAGCAGCAGCTGTTAACATGTTGCAACCATCATGTTTTTGAAACCAGTGCAGTCCATGTGGTGTTGGTGTGCAGTCCATGTGCATGAAAAAGTCCATGAACTCTAAAAAAGCTAGAAGCAGCAGAAAAAGGAAACAAGGAAACAAAATGTCCTTACTTTGACTGAAGTACAGTATAGGTAGACACTGATGTTTTTCTCAAGTTCAAACCTGGATCAGATGGAACTGCTTAGCCAGTACTCAACCATGAATGATGGGAGCATTTTAGGCCAGGTGTGAGCTCAGCTTTGCTTGCTTTTCTCTCTCTCGCCGAAACTCAACAACGTGGTCAAGATGGCGCGTCCCTTTAAATAGTCCGGTAGGGTTGCCCCACCCCTACTCAAGGGTCACGCGCACTGTCATGCGCACTGTCATGCGCGAACACTCAAGGCACTGTACCCCTCCCCCACCTTGCCGCTTGCCGTAGTGTCGCACTTTTTTTGCCGTATCTCGATTACATACTTCTAATGTACCTCTGTCGTAAGTCCGTTTTTTCGGTCGTATGTCGACGGCATTCTTTCAAAGAGGCAAATCGTAAGTCCGCGTTGCCGTAGGTCGCAGGTGTCGTACCTCGAGGGTTACCTGTATTATATATATATATGTATATATATATATATATATATATATATATATATATATATATATATGTATGTGTGTGTGTGTGTGTGTGTGTGTATATATACATATGTATGAGTTTAAAAACAGGATAGACATCATCCTGTTTTTAAACTCTCTCCTGTGGCTAAGATAATTAAATTAATGTGACACTTTATCACAGTGGCTTTAGGGGTGCAATTGACTGTTATTTTGTTAATTTTTATTTAGTTTTATTTGTAACACAACATGCCATTTTACTAAACAATGGTTACACTCCACTGCATGTATAAAAATATTAACTTTACCCACATGTTGGAGGAGTTACTTCCGCTTCCCTCGCGCTCTGTCGCGCTGCAGTTTGTTTTTGTTTTTTTACAGAGTTCGCTGTCGTCTCCTCCCCCTTCTATCCTGAGGTTGTGATAGGCCAAAATGACGTGCTCCACCAAATAATAATAATAATAATAATAATAATAATAATAATAATAATAATAATAATAATAATAATAATAATAATAATACTTTATTTATAGAGCCAAACAACCACAGCTGCAACAAAGTGCTGTACATAAAATCAAGAACATTTAAACACATAAAAATAAAACAGTTGTTAAAACATTAAGATCAATAAAAACAATAAAAACAGTGCAGAACAAAATCAGTCTGTGCTAAAAGCCAGTGAGTAAAAATGTGTTTTTAAAAGAGTTTTAAAACTGGACAGTGAAGGAGCTTGTCTGACGGGAAGAGGGAGATCGTTCCACAGTTTTGGAGCAGCAACAGAAAAAGCTCTGTCCCCTCTGAGCCTCCGTTTGGACCTCGGCACCTCCAGAAGCAGCTGATCAGCTGATCTGAGGCACCGAGCAGGAGAGTATGGGTGAAGCAGCTCAGAGAGGTAGGATGGAGCAAGACCATTTAAACTCTTAAAAACAAATAAAAGAATCTTAAAATGAACTCTAAAATGAACAGGCAGCCAGTGGAGTGAAGCCAGAGTGGGGGTGATGTGCTCCCTCTTATGAACTCCAGTTAGAAGCCGAGCAGCAGCGTTCTGGACCAACTGGAGACGTCTGAGGGAGGACTGGCTGACTCAAAGGTAAAGAGCGTTACAGTAATCCTAGCCGAGAAGTGATGAAGGCATGGATTACTGTTTCCAGCTGCTGTTGTGTAAGGATGGACTTTACCTTAGCCAGCTGTCTGAGGTGATAAAAACTGGTCTTGACCACCGCTCCAAAGATGTTTTATTGTCGACAGATGCATTACTCTTTCTTGAAATCCAGTCGGGGGAAATGATGCATTCTAATCTGCCACGGGTCTTTCAAGTGGAGAAGACGAAAATAAGTTCCGGAACGCACCTTACGCTTAAAAAAAGTCCCGGTACTCTCAGGGTTAAATTTTAGAAGTGGCGGAACTGGGTACCGGTGAGTTCTGGCCCACTTAAAGCACTGTACTGTATATGTGCAGCAAAAAACGAAGAAATACAGAACAACAAAAAATACTAGAAAGGAAACTTCGACTTGCGGAGGAAGAATATGTAAAAAAGCTTTTGCAGTCTAAATTGGAGGAGCTCAATGCCATCCGGTGCTCGCTGAACACATTACTGACGCAGAATGCTATAGACAAAGTCAAATTTGCTAAACAAAGATTGTTTGAATATGGGGACAAACCAGGTAAATACCTTTCCTATCTTACAAAAAAAAAAACGGAGGTCCACTCAGGCAATTGCTTCAATTTCTGATTGGAGGGGTTCTTGTCTAACCGATACAGAGAAAATAAATGCAGCTTTCTATGAATTTTACAAAAATCTGTACCAATCTGAACAATGTGACAATTTTCAATCTTTAATGGAAACGTTTTTCTCAAAAATTAAGCTGCCCAACCTGCCAGAGGACAAAAAGAGAGATCTAAATGCAGAAATTTTGGAGGCAGAGGTGGAGAGAGCCATCAGATCACTTCAGGGAGGGAAGGCACCAGGCCTAGATGGGCTTACCTCAGAATTCTATAAAACATTTACTGATCTGTTATCAAAGCCCTATTTATCCATGCTGAATGATTCTTTAGGTATCGGTGTCCTCCCCCCTATCCCTCCGGGAAGCTAATATGTCCTTAATTCTTAAGAAGTCTAAACCTCCAGAAAATTGTGATTCTTAAAGACCCATCTCACTGCATATGCCACTTTGCCTATATACCAACATCAAATACCTCATACATATACAGTACTGTGTACATTAACTTATATGCTGCTGTGCCACTCTTTGCAAATGTCAATGCTAGAACCTTCAGTTTATTTTATAGATATACTTTTTATACTTTTTATACTACTATGCAAAAACTCAGGACAGTATTACACTTTTATTATTTCATTTTATGCTTATGTTCATTGGGTGTTTGGTGTTTTAGGGGTGTTTGGTGTTTCAGTGTTGGTGTAAATTTTCATACTTTTATACTATTATGAAAAAACTCAGGACAGTGTTACACTTTTACTATTTTATGCTTATGTTTATTAAATGTTTTAGTGTTTAGTGTTTAGATGGTTACTGTTGCACCGAGGGACTGAGAGAAACGCAATTTCGGTCCTGTGTATGTCCTGTACATATTGCAGTTCTGACAAAAAAGTTGACTTTGACTTTGATCTCATTACTTAATGTAGATTTGAAAATATTGTCCAAAGTTTTAGCAATGCGATTGGAAAACATGTTACCCTTATTGATAGGGATAGACCAAATGGGTTTTATTAAGGGTCGTAATTCCTGCAATAACCTCAGATGTCTTTTGAATGTTATTCAGCTGTGCCAGCAGCGGGCGATGGATGGTCTTGTAATCTCCTTGGATGCAGAGAAGGCGTTCGACCGCGTGGAATGGTCATATCTTTTTCATACTCTGCATCAATTTGGACTGGGTCCCAACTTTTTTAGTTGGATTAAAGTCCTCTACAGCTGCCCCTTAGCTGCAGTTATTACAAATGGGCTTAGGTCCAGAAATTTTGAGGTGAGAAGGGGGAACGGGCAAGGTTGCCCTCTTTCACCTCTTTTATTTACTCTTGCAATCGAACCGTTAGCTGAAGCAATTCGTAGTGACCCTACCGTTTTCGGTGTCAGTACTGATAAGGGGACCCATAAAATTTCTTTATATGCGGACGTTTTGTTATATATCTCAAGACCTACCACTTCGGTTGGAAGAGTAATTACAATTATTAATCAGTTTGGCTCGTTCTCGGGATACAAAATAAATTTCTCTAAATCCGAGGCCATGCCTCTGGGTAGACAACTTTATATCCCTAACTCCCCCTTTAGGTGGTCTCCTGCAGGATTTAAATATCTTGGCATATTTGTCACATCTGCTTTTGATCAGATGTTCAAAATCAACTTTGTCCCACTATTTACACAAATTAAACTAGACCTTGAATGCTGGAACTATCTTCCTTTATCTTGGATGGGCAGAATTTCGCTCCTCAAGATGAACGTTCTCCCTAGCTTGTTATACCCAATTAGGATGATCCCTCTTTTGTTTACCCAGAGGTAGATTCAAAAACTAAAGAGTTGGTTTAGTTCCTTTATCTGGGCCAAAAGAAGGGCATTCATAAAAATGTCAACACTGCAGTTACCAAGAGACAAGGGAGGCATAGATTTTCCGGACCTTAAAAAATATCAATTGAGCTCTCTTACATTATATGTCCGGGAATGGATATCTGAGAATCCATCCACAGTGTGGCTTGATATAGAAGCCTCGTTATGTGACTGCCCTCTTAAAAGCCTAATCTTTCTTAAAACTATGAAAACAATATATAAATGTTGTAACAATCCAATTATTGTTAATACAGTCAGGGCCTGGAGGGTGGTTCAACATGTCGAGGGAAGAACTGGGAAAACATCCCCATTTACACCCTTTGTTCAGAACCCTGATTTTCTTCCAGGATACGTTGGATGCAGGCTTGGGAGAGTGGGTGGCTAAGGGTATTCCCTCTCTGGGTTGTCTTTTTAAGGAACGGGCCTTTATGTCTATTAATCAAGTCTTTGGAGTAGCGAAAAAGAACCTCTTTCGTTTTTTTCAGTTAAGAGACTTTGTTAAAAAAGAAACAACATTACTCAGGGACATTGAAGCTTCAAGCATTGAAAATTAAATTTTTGAAACTCGTGAAGTGTCACTTAGTATGTGCTATAAAACACTGAAATGTGATAAGCATCACGTATCCACTTTGGCTCAGGCCTGGGGAGAAGAGCTTAACATCAAGATTACTGATGAAATGTGGAGTGGTATTTGGAACTCTGCCAGAAAAATTTCCATTTGTAATCGTTCCTGGGCATTGAAACTTAAATTACTACATAGAGCTCGCTTGGCTCCAAACCGGGTGTCTAAGTTTAAACCAGGATCCTCTTCGTTGTACCCTAAATGTAAAGTACATGAAGGCAGCCTTACACACTGTCTTTGGTCATGTCCCAGGATCCAGATATACTGGGAATCTATTTTGATTGAGATAAGAAAAATTATCAAAACTGATATTGATCTCGACCCAGCATCTCTTCTCCTTGGTCTACCAAACAAACATCCAAAATTCAAACAAGAGTAAGTTGTATAATGTTCTAACTTTCTGTGCTCGGAAAAATATTTTGTTACAATGGATCTTTAATAATCCCCCTGCCATTTCTGGATGGAAAAGACTTGTTTTGGAATATATCCCGCTTGACTTTCTAACATGCCTTGCTCACTCTAAGATTGACATTTTTGGATGCATTTGGAAGCCCTTCTTGGATTATTCTGAGGGACACGTGTCTACCATCCTATCTCGAGCATTTATAAATGTTTAGATCTGGACTATATAGTGATTGAAGTATGTATTTCCCTTATCCTATCATCTTTTTTTGTTCCCTTTGGACTGCACTGCTGAGCTTTTTGTTCTGTATTATGTTGTTTTTTTTAATGGAAAAATTTAATAAATATATCTATAAAAATAAAAAAAGAATGCAA
This sequence comes from Garcialebias charrua, assembly GCA_038048925.1. Taxonomy (NCBI): domain Eukaryota; kingdom Metazoa; phylum Chordata; class Actinopteri; order Cyprinodontiformes; family Rivulidae; genus Garcialebias; species Garcialebias charrua. The sequence goes on along the minus strand of JBBPBX010017305.1, from coordinate 34,043 downwards.
GTGAAGTGCTGGTTTCATTTAGTTGACAGCCAAATAGTACTTGGAGCTATTCAGAGAGAGCGCTGTGGGAATCAAACATTCTACGCTAACCGTATTGGTGAAATCCAGCAGATTGCACCAGTCAAAGATTGGTGGTGGATTCCTGGTGAGTTAAACAAACAAGAGGAAGCACAGCTGCAGAGCTGAATGAAGGATCTGTTTGGCAAAATGGTCCTAATTTTCTCAAATCACCAATAATAATAATAATAATAATAATAATGAATTCAATTTATAACGCACTTTTCATTAATGAAAATCTCAAAGTGCTAAGATTGGGCCACTCCTCCACCAGTGGAGGAGTGGCCCATAAAGTCATCTGGAGAAATCGTCGCTCAAGCTAGAGAAAATGTGAATAAACTCCAAAGAAAAGCTTTCACAGCCGCCATCACAAGAAGCCAGACTAAACAAAACAAAACTTGGCAGCCTCCACAAACAGCCCAGCAAGATCAAGTCCAAGATCCAGCTATTGCTGGAAGAAATCCGAGAGCAGGCTGGGTCAACAAACTGGTCACTGTAGAAAGATACAGCACCATACAAAAGCTTGTTGACGTGGTTGCATGGATCTGCCGAGCTGTTAAAACTTGGATGGGGAATTGGAAGAGGAAGACAAACCTACCTGATAAAGAAAAAGAGATACCTGAGAAAGTGAACATTCCTGTACTAACTGTAGCTGAGCATCAAAATGCCCTCATAAGTCTATTCTTGGCAGCTCAGGAAGACAAAACATTCCCAGAGACAACTCTCAACAGACTGGTTGTGTACCGTGACACCAATGGACTATTGGTCTGTGGAGGAAGAGCAACAACCACAAGACCTTGGGAAAGTTGTGTGACCTACTTGGATTTTCACCAGGAGCTCAAGTGGGAGGTGTTGCGTCAAATGACAGTTTTGACATTTTAATTGCACCTCATTTTAACTAATTTTTCTTTCAAGCTTTAGTTTCTGTTAGATTGCATTGTTGAGACAGAGGGAGAGCTCTAGCCTAAACTATGCTGTAGCGGCTGTGATTCTGATTACCGGTAGTTTCTTAATACAGGTGTGTGGTTCTTTGTGACAGTGCATGAAGGAAAGTAGACACGCGAGTAGCAGCTTCAATAAACCTGTCAAACAGTTTTTGAGTTTAGAAGCAAACTTATGGTAAACAACACAGTAGTTTGAGGTGATTTTAGAAGGCCCTCTGTGTTTGTTTAGTTCCATTGTAAGTCTCTAAGTTTTGAATTGAGTTGACCAAATGCTGTTTTGAGACTCTTTAATTTACATCATACATTTAGTCTTTCTATATTATGAATTTCCATCCATCCATCCATTTTCGTCCGCGTATCTGGGGTCGGGTCGCGGGGGTAGCAGCCTAAGTAGGGAGGCCCGGACTTCCCTCTCCCCAGCCACTTGGAGCAGCTCCTCTGGGGGAATCCCAAGGCGTTCCCAGGCCAGCCGAGAAACATAGTCCCTCCAGCGTGTCCTGGGTCTTCCTCTGGGTCTCCTCCCGGTGGGACATGCCCGGAACACCTCACCAGGGAGGCGTCCAGGAGGCATCCTAACCAGATGCCCGAGCCACCTCAACTGGCTCCTCTCGATGTGGAGAAGCAGCGGCTCTACTCCGAGTCCCTCCCGGATGACTGAGCTTCTCACCCTATCTCTAAGGGAGAGTCCAGACACCCTGCGGAGAAAACTCATTTCAGCCGCTTGTATCCGAGATCTCGTTCTTTCGGTCACAACCCAAAGCTCATGACCATAGATGAGGGTGGGAACGTAGATCGATCGGTAAATTGAGAGCTTTGCCTTTCGACTCAGCTCTCTCTTCACCACGACAGACCGGTACAGCGCCCGCTTCACTGCGGATGCTGCACCTATCCGCCTATCGATCTCACGCTCCAGTTTTCCCTCATTCGTGAACAAGACCCCGAGATACTTAAACTCCTCCACTTGGGGCAGGACCTCCTCCCCGACCCGGAGAGGGCATGCTACCCTTTTCTGGCTCAAGACCATGGCCTCGGATTTGGAGGAACAGTCCTCATCCCGACCGCATCACACTCTGCTACAAACCGCTCCAGTGAAAGCTGTAGATCACGATCTGATGAACATCATCTGCAAAAAACAGAGAAGTGATTCTAAGGCCACCAAAAATGATCCTCTCAACACCTTGGCTGCGCCTAGAAATTCTGTCCATAAAAGTTATGAACAGAATCGGTGACAAAGGGCAACCTTGGCGGAGTCCAACTCTCACTGGAAACGAGCCTGACTTACTGCTGGCAATGCGGACCAAGCTCTGACACCGGTCGTACAGGGACCTAACAGCCCATATCAATGGGCCTGGTACCCCATACTCCCGGAGTACCCCCCACAGAACCCCCCGAGGGACGCGGTCGAATGCCTTTTCCAAGTCCACAAAGCACATGTAAACTGGTTGGGCAAACTCCCACGCACCCTCCAGGACCCTGCTGAGGGTGTAGAGCTGGTCCAGTGTTCCACGACCAGCACGAAAACCACACTGCTCCTCCTGAATCCGAGGTTCGACTATCCGACGGACCCTCCTCTCCAGAACCCCTGAATAGACCTTACCAGGGAGGCTTAAGAGTGTGATCCCCCTATAGTTGGAACACACCCTACGGTCCCCCTTTTTGAATAGGGGAACCACCACCCCAGTCTGCCAATCCAAGGGAACTGCCCCCGATGTCCACGCGATATTGCAGAGTCGCGTAAGCCAACACAACCCCACAACATCCAGAGCCCTAAGGAACTCAGGGCGAATCTCATCCACCCCCGGAGCCCTGCCACCGCGGAGCTTTTTAACCACCTCGGTGACCTCAGCACCAGAGATTGGAGAGCCCGACCCAAAGTCCCCAGGCTCTGCTTCCTCAGTGGAAGACGTGCCAGTAGGATTGAGGAGGTCTTCGAAGTATTCCGCCCACCGACTCACAACATCCCGAGTTGAGGTCAACAGCACGCCATCCCCACCATAAATGGTGTTGGTCGCGTACCGCTTTCCCCCCCTGAGACGCCGGATGGTGGACCAGAATCGCCTCGAAGCCGTACGGAAGTCATTCTCCATGGCCTCTCCGAACTCCTCCCACGCCCGAGTTTTTGCCTCAGCAACCACCCGAGCCGCATGCCGCTTGGACTGTCGGTACCTATCTGCTGCTTCCGGGGTCCCACAGGCCAAAAAGGCCCAATAGGACTCCTTCTTCAGCCTGACAGCATCCCTCACCGCCGGTGTCCACCACCGGGTTCGAGGGTTGCCACCACGACAGGCACCAACAACCTTGCGGCCACAACTCTGATAAGCTGCCTCGACAATAGAGGCGCGGAACATGGCCCACTCGGACTCAATGTCCCCCGCCTCCCTCGGAACGTGTTCAAAGCTCTCCCGGAGGTGGGAGTTAAAGCTCCGTCTTACGGGAGACTCTGCCAGACGTTCCCAGCAGACCCTCACAATACGTTTGGGTCTGCCAGGTCTGACCGGCATCCTCCCCCACCATCGGAGCCAACTCACCACCAGGTAGTGGTCAGTGGACAGCTCCGCCCCTCTCTTCACCCGAGTGTCCAAGACATGCGGCCGCAGATCAGATGAGACAACAAAGTCGATCATCGAACTGCGACCTAGGGTGTCCTGGTGCCAAGAGCACATATGTACACCCTTATGCCTGAACATGGTGTTCGTTATGGACAATCCATGACGAGCACAGAAGTCCAATAATAGAACACCACTCGGGTTCAGATCAGGGGGGCCGTTTCTCCCAACCACACCCCTCCAGGTCTCACTGTCATTGCCCACGTGAGCGTTTAAGTACCCCAGTAGAACAAGGTAGTCCCCAGGAGGCGCACTCTCCAATACCCCCTCCAAGGACTCCAAAAATGAATTTGATGAAAGTAATTATTTTGTAATCTTAGAAATTAATCATGCGCGTCAAATGTTACTTTGATTTCTCTAATCCTTAAAATTACTTGCATTTAAATCCTAGTGATTAGTTTTGAGGAAAAGACATTTTTTGTTGGCTAAAAATTAAATTTGATGCAATTTTAATATTGAAAATTTATATAATAAATGGTTAAATGCTTTAAAATGGTTACTTCCTAGTTTGTCAGAATACATACGGTATTTACAATTTAAAACATGAATTTATATGGTTTAAGTAATTGAAACATTTAAAACTAAACTGTTAATCTTCTCCAAGGTTTTCAACCTATTGATTCTACTGATTCTAACTTATGCTACTGCTGCAGAACCAGCTTTGAGAATAATTAAGATGAAGTGAGTTGAGCCTACGTCTACCTTCTTCCTGGATCTTTCAAGTCAGATCAGCACTGGTTGGAGAAAAGACTTGTACAGTATTCCACTGTATAGTTAATGTAATTATAACCTCCCTCAAAGTCTCAGAAGGTAATTCAATGGTCTTTGTTAAAAGAGTCACACCATGCTGATACAAACCAATGGGTTTCATTGAATCAGAACTTCAACTGGTTAACTTCCTTTACAGTATTGTCATGGCAACCAGTCTCTGTTAAGGCCAAGTGAAGCTCTTTGGGAGGCCTACTTTTTAAGAGACGCTCAAAGTCTTATTATGATTTTATGCATATTTGACCCCAGATGGCAGAACTGACAGAGGAAAACAGACACACAGCGTTTATAAAAAATAATCTGTTTATTTTCTCAGGGAAAGGAGAGTTGGGCTGTGGATGGAAAGGTAGACCAGGTAAGTCAGACCGTCTTCTTGTTGATGAGGAAATATTAAAGCAGATTGGAATAAGCTTAATGGTTGTTCTTTGTAACAGGATCTTTGGAGGAGTATGCTGTGGGGTCCAGGTTCCTGAAGAGTCGGCCACTGGATGAGAAGGTGAGTTCTTTCTTGTTGAAGAGTTTGTTTGTTGTGGGAGCAGAGAGAGCAAGAGCAGGCTGGAGGCTGTTGACTGGTTGTTGGAACAATTGTCAGACGAGGCCTTGCCTGGAGTAGAGGCCTTGGAAGGCTGGTTTGAATCAGGACGTGGAAGTCACTGGAACACCAAAACATGCAAGCATGTAGAGAAGAAATTGTCTGGAGACAACAAAGGCTGAACATTACCGTTAGCGTTCAGAGGTAATGGTAATGCACTGGAGGAGAGTCTGGCAGCAGCTTAAGTAGTCCAGCAGAGCAGTCCTCCAGACAGGGATCAGGTGCAGCTAACCAGTTGATTGCTGCCTGCAGCAAACTGTGGGAGAGAGTGAGTGGCACAACACAAAACCAGAACTCCCACACTTGTGACCCAAAATAAGAAACATATAACACGTCAGGGTGGTCCCAGCTGTAGATTTTAAGACACACAGAGAAGGATAACAAAGAACTTTCCTGTGATGAAAAACAGAAAGCCAGTATCTGTCCCAGGGGTAGGATAGATAGATGTAGTGTCTCTGTGGACATTTGTCTTTCTTAAGGCTTGGAAGGATGGACGCTACATCAGAGTGTATGAAAACATTTATTTTCTTTTAGCCACCAGGAAAATTTTGCTTAGACCAGAAACGTAGATTCTGTTGAAATTTTTTCAGGAAGAGTGTAAAACTTGCTCCAACTTTACAGCACTGTTATTATTTGCACTCGTTAAAATAGGGAGCTCCAAGTCAGGTTACTGACCAGCAACAAGTTAACACACTTTAGGGCTATGCAACCACTAAATTATCAGTCAACAGCAGAAGCTGAATTCATAGGGAATTCTTATCGCTATAGTATAGAGAATGAGGAGGAAACTGAATTTTATTTTTAAAATTTATTACAAAATAATTAATCAAATAAAGAATAATCAACAATGATAAACAAATTGAACAACACAAATGATAAAGGATAATAATTTGAAGATTAACTATCATAGTTGGAAAAGTAGTAAAGTAATTACTAAATCAATAATGAACAATCTAAACAAGAATTAATCAAGAATTATTATCTTTTATCGAAGGCCAAATTAATTATTTGAGTAAGAATTATTTTTGGCTTACATACTCAAATTTAGACAAAGTTTAATTACGGTATTTAATAAATAGTTTACTTTGGATTTTAGTTGAAATAAGTTATTTAATGTGATTTGATCAAGTCATTTATTATCACTGCAAGCCAGGAAATTATTTGTCAAGTTTCATCATCTAAAAGGACATAACCAGACCCAGAGTTGCATCATGTTGGAGAAAAATGTACTTGCTTTATATCACTTACTCAAAAGGAGCCACACTGACACGCGACAACAGGAGAAGATTATTAAATGTTTTTGTTTTTTTTTACTTGCAAGGACAGATTTTCAGGACAGGTTACACAGATATGCAGGAAGTAGACACATTAAAATAATCTACCACGAACAGTGTGTGAAGCTTGCTTTTTTATTCTTATCAGTTCAGTCGAACTCACAGACTCAGAGGCGACCTTGGAATGCCATCTGCACGCTGTAGCCTCCCAGCTCCTCATCCAGCTCTCTCTGCTAACCCAAACATGTGGCTCATGGGCAGAGTTAACATTCTCAGCCATAGTAGTTAAAAACATCCATGAACTTTGACCAAAATTTCCCTAACAATTCACATCAGGAGCAGAACCGGACAAGTGACCTGTTCATCCTCCCCGGTCAGTCTCATTGTTTTTTGCCGGGGTAGGCCTCTCGTGCTGTGGGCTGCGGAGGAGCAGACTAGCAGGGTGACGTGCTGAGAAGCAGAGTGAAGCATGGAGGGGCAGCGCTGTTTGGTGCTCAAGAGGAGTCTGGAGTTTGCATCGGAGTTAATGCAGGTTTCCATCCAAACTCACCTAGATAATAATTTTATTCCAGATCACGCTTGCTCCCTGCTGGCCTGACATGGGCTTGGATCATGCCTTTAATTTCAGGAGGATTTTCTGGCAGCTCACTCTGTTATTTGCTGCAAATGATCTGTTTCTACCTGTTGATTCTGGACCCAGCTTCTGCTTCCCATGGGCACATCCATTCATTTACTCAGGGGGCTGGAGCCCCCCTCAGCCCAACTGAAACTGCAGTTGTGCCACCTCATTGGATTTGTTTGCCCATTTACTTTGTGATGCTTTATGGCCTGAGAATTTTCCGCACCAATCATATTATTGTCATTATTTTCAGATCTCAGACAATCTGGAATCACTGAACCTTGTTAACACATATGGATCTGCCCATCACTGCAACTTTTACTGTTTTGGTGTTCTGAAGGATCGCGTCTTCATTAATGTTTCTCATGGTTAAATTATGGGTGCTAATTGTCACACTATTAACTCTTGTAATTACACCTCAGTGACAAAAAACTCAAGAAAATGTCTGCTAATAATGTTGTTACTGCTCTCAGGGATTCATTCTAACCCTGGACCCCCCACTAACTACTGTACACTACACCACATGACTTTAAAAACAGGTCTTCATTTTCTGCATGTAAACGTTCGTAGCCTTCTGAAAAACTTGATGCCTTGAAAATTCTGGTCAGTTCTTCTGGGGCAGACATAATCCTCATCTCTTAAACTTGGCTCAACAAATCTGTACCGAATAATGATCTGGTAATCAATGGATTTAATATATATTGTTGTGCTCATCAAAAAAGGGAAGTGGAGTTGCTATTTGCATCAGAGATTCTCTGGTTTCTAGTCTTTTGTCTGCTAAAATGATGGTTACGTATTGTAACCCCAGATTCTATGAGTGTAAGCGTACAAAATCCTGATGCCCCTTGAACGCAACAGGTGTAATGCCGCTTCGATAACTTTCGAGAAAGTCCGGGGAGCTAGGGGATACCCGAACGGGAGCCGGTTGAACTTGTAACAGACCCCTTGGAACGCAAATCTGAGGAACTTCCTGTGTTTGGTTACTATGGGAACGTGGAAGTAGGCATCACGAAGGTCTTTCGAGACACACTAATCCCTTAGCGTCACGTACTCGAACGCATTTTATTGTCAACATATGAAAGGGGCGAGTCATGATGTGCTTGTTGAAGAGCAATAAATCTAAGATTGTTCCAAATATCAATGAGTTGTAGTAGACATATATCCAGTGATTACTTTCAAAGAGTTTCATTATTATTATTTTTTCAAAGTATTAAAAGGAGTAGTGCAGATTCATCAATATTCCATGAATATAAATGTGCTGTAAATATATGAGCATGAACTTTCTTGTCTTGAACCACTTTAGACATGGCTACCTGCCTGGGAGGAGTCGACGAGGGATAAGACAGCCTCCAGAAACCATCTTGGCTACAGCAAACTGGTTGGTCCACTTAAGTTGTTTACTTGGTGGGGTAACTTCAGTGTGCTGGGACTCTCTGACTGACGAAGCCCTCTGGAGTGAGGGTGAAACGTTTCTACTAAAAAGAAACTGTCCAGATGAACTGATTGAGAATGATCGGATTTGATACCTGGACTATTGAGCATGAACTTTCTTGTCTTGAACCACTTTGGACATGGCTGCCTGCCTGGGAGGAGTCGACGAGGGATAGGACAGCCTCCAGAAACCATCTTGGCTACAGCAAACTGGTTGGTCCACTTAAGTTGTTTACTTGGTGGGGTAACTTCAGTGTGCTGGGACTATCTGACTGACGAAGCCCTCTGGAGTGAGGGTGAAACGTTTCTACTAAAAAGAAACTGTCCAGATGAACTGATTGAGAATGATCGGATTTCATACCTGGACTATTGAGCATGAACTTTCTTGTCTTGAACCACTTTGGACATGGCTACCTGCCTGGGAGGAGTCGACGAGGGATAGGACAGCCTCCAGAAACCATCTTGGCTACAGCAAACTGGTTGGTCCACTTAAGTTGTTTTATTTGGTGGGGTAACTTCAGTGTGCTGGGACTCTCTGACTAACGAAGCCCTCTGGAGTGAGGGTGAAACGTTTCTACTAAAAAGAAACTGTCCAGATGAACTGATTGAGAATGATCGGATTTGATACCTGGACTATTGAGCATGAACTTTCTTGTCTTGAACCACTTTGGACATGGCTACCTACCTGGGAGGAGTCGACGAGGGACAGGATAGCCTCCAGAAACCATCTTGGCTACAGCAAACTGGTCGGTCCACTTAAGTTGTTTACTTGGTGGGGTAACTTCAGTGTACTGGGACTCTCTGACTGACGAAGCCCTCTGGAGTGAGGGTGAAACGTTTCTACTAAAAGAAACTGTCCAGATGAACTGATTGAGAATGATCGGATTTGATACCTGGACTATTGAGCATGAACTTTCTTGTCTTGAACCACTTTGGACATGGCTGCCTGCCTGGGAGGAGTCGACGAGGGATAGGACAGCCTCCAGAAACCATCTTGGCTACAGCAAACTGGTTGGTCCACTTAAGTTGTTTACTTGGTGGGGTAACTTCAGTGTGCTGGTACTCTCTGACTGACGAAGCCCTCTGAAGTGAGGGTGAAACGTTTCTACTAAAAAGAAACTGTCCAGATGAACTGATTGAGAATGATCGGATTTGATACCTGGACTATTGAGCATGAACTTTCTTATATCTTGTTATGTTTTATTTGAAGATGTGATCTTTTTGTTAAGCACTTTGGGAACATTTTCTGTTTTAAATGTGCTCTATAAATAAATCTGACTTGACTTGACTTGGCATCATGTTATGGGCGCCGGGGGGTTGTCGAGGCTGGGCTGTTGGGGGTGTCTGGGCAGGGGGGCCCTGCCTTTGCCCCGGGGAGCACCTGGGTGGTTCTGGGGGATGTCTGCTGGTGGCTGCATGTGGGCCCTCTGGTGGTCTATGGCGGCGGTCATGGGTCACCGATCGGTGGCCTGGCTGTGCTGGAGTGGGTTTGGGGTGGGAGCCAAATGCTTGGGGTTCTGGGGGCGTGTGGACCCCGGGCTTGGTCCTGGTAGGGGTTGAGGATCTTGGGCTCTGGCGGGCAGGTTGCCAGGATTTGGGCTGGCTTGCTCTCTGGTGCCCGGCTCTGGACGGGGGGCCCTCGGCTCGCTGGTGGGTTGCGGGTTTGTGTGCTAGGGAGTGGGATGTCTGGGGGCGTGACCAGTTGCCCGTGGGAAGGGGCAGGTTGACCTAGACCGAGTGTCTATTGTGCTATGTGTTCTGAGAGTTGTTAGTATGAGGGGTGGGTGTAGTATTTATTCTGGAGTGGGGACTGGATTGATGTCCTTGGTGATGGCCTGGGACTATGCGTGGCCAGCTGGCTGTTCTCTTTCTTATGATGGGGACCCGTTCCCGGTGCTTCCTGGCTCTGTCGGCAGTTAGGCGGGCGCTCTTGGCCGGGTCATCCATGTGGGCTTTGGCGTCCTCTTGGGTGGCGGGTTGACTGCGGTTCGTGGGTGTCTTGGCGGCCCTGGAGTGTGTGGGCTGTTGGTCCTACTGCTGGCGGCCCTTGGGGCCTTGTCCCTCTCTGGTCTGGAGCTCAATGGGCCTGGAGGTCAGAGAGGTGTCTTGGCCTCACTCCTTGGGTGGACCCTGGGGAACTGGGGGTGCCTGTTGGATCAGCGGGAGAGCTGACTCCCTGCGGGAACATTTGGTCCTGCAGTTATTTTTCTCCCAATCCCTCACTGCGTACCTCCACCCTCTTCATTTTCAAATTTCATACATGTAGAGATTTTGGGGCTCGGGTGTGCTACAATTTTTCATCTCTGTTGAACAGAGCCAACTGGGACTCAATTTTATCATACACTTTAGACATTCACTCATAACATCCTTATGACATTCACATATAGGAACTTGGGGTGGGCAATATGGCTATGGGTGGTGGGATGACTACGTTCGCCCCCTGTGCCTATGCTATCTCCAATGATACATTTAGACAGTAAGGGTTTGCATTAGAGTTGGGGTGGAGGGGAAACTGGCATTATGCCAGCCTCTGCGCCTTCTTCTTTCCTTTTTTTTAATTGCACTTTACAACACATATCAACAGCATATCTGGGGACAGGGTGTGTGTCGGGGTCTTGTGTTTTTTTTTTCTCTCTTGCTACCTCCTGGTTCCCTGGCTGCCATTCCGGGGGTGGGGTCTGGTGGAAGGGCAGGCCATCCGGTATTGTCCTGGGCTATGGAGGGGTTCAGGGCCTGGGGGGTTGCCGTGGGAGGGGCTTACGTTGCACCTTCTCTGGGGCTGTTTGGACTCGGGTGTCCTGTCCTTTTGGCTGGGAGCTGGTTGGGCCGGATCTTGGATATCAGCTCCTTTCCTCCCCCAGAATGAATGGGCCTACCTCCTGGGTTTGGGCGTGGGCTGCCCCATGTAGCGGGCAGGTACATGCCTTGGACCTGGGGGGGTATAGAGTGTGTATAGGGAATATGAATGGAATGTGTCGTTATTGTATGTCTTTGAGTGAGTGAGGATGAGGGTGGGTCTGTGTGATTGTCTCTGTGTATGAATGACTATTTGTCAGGCCGGGACATAGAGTGCCCCCTCTTTGATACAGCAAGGACAGCTTGGTGTCATGCCCCTGCCACGCGGCCCCTAGTGGGTGTGCCTTTGCCTGTCAGCGCGCTTGGGGCCCTTGGTGTCGGGGGTTGGGCGCTTGGGCATGTGTCAGCTCGGCCTGGTGGGGCTCGGGTCCTCTGGTCCTGTTGGGCCTGGGGGGTGTGCGTCCTTAGTTCCTGGGCCTTGGTGCTTAGGCCTGGGGCTACGTCAGTGCAACGGGTTCCGGCGAGGGCCTATGAGTATGTTGCTGTTGGCCGCGGGGGGTCAATGTGTGTGGTTGCTGGTGGGGCTCTTCCGGTTCTCCCCTATGGTCGGATCTGGGGGGTGGGTGAGTGGCTTGTCCTGTTCGGGTGGCCCTGGGAGCTCCGCGATCGGGGTCCTTCTTGGGGTCTTGGACTCTGGTCCCCCCTTTGTCTGCCTCGGTTCTTGGGGGTCGGGTCTCTGATACTTGGCGGTCGCTATTGAATGTTCTATTAAAGTACAGTACTGTGACTGCACTGCTGAGAGTAACAAATGATGTCCTCTTGGCTGCTGACACTGGTTCTCCCTCCATCCTTGTCCACCTTGACCTCACTGCAGCCTTCGACACTGTGGACCATAGTATCCTCCTCCACCGTCTTCATGTGGAGGTCGGTCTCTGTGACACTGTCCTGGACTGGTTCAATTCTTTCCTCTCCAATAGGCTGGAATGTGTTAGCCTTGGCAATGCCACTTCCCAGACAGTCGGTGTCTCCTGTGGTGTCCCTCAGGGGTCAGTTCTGGGGCCCCTGCTGTTTTCCCTCTACATGCTGCCTTTAGGTCAAATTATTAATCAGTTCAACATTTCTTTTCACTGCTATGCCGACGACACACAGCTTTACATCAGGACTGGAACATCATCATCATCCCTATCTCCGTCTTCACTCACTGTTCTCTCTGCCTGCCTGGAGGAAATAAAGGCATGGATGAATCAGAACTTTCTTCAATTAAACTGCTCGAAGACTGAGGCCGCATTGATTGGCACCCCTCTCCAGATACAAACATCAACTTTAACAACAATCTCCTTCTCTGGTGTAACAATATAGACACTGTAAGGTATTTAAACACTTACAGGGCCACCATTATTGTAATAATATAGGACTTATTGGTCAGTTTACCGACTTACCTATATTTTAGATGCGCAGGTCTGAGCAGAGTTTATCTGCACAAACTGACCACCAATTCGCGAGTTCACCCTTTTTCCGGTATTAAATTGCTTTAACTGTGACTAGGAAAAATGTAATTTCACGAGAGACTTCAACTTATGTTGGTCCACCAGAAAATAGACCTTTTATTGAAATAATCATAAAATTACATTAAACATTTGTATCGAAATTAGCTCTGATTTACTAACTACGTTGACAAGAATTCAAATTAAAACAAACAGACAGTTAGAATTTAACTGTTGGCACATTACTTAGTTTCACTGTGTTAAGAAAAGGAAGAAATAGACTGAAAGATAAAAGATTGAAAGCTAAGTCAACCGAAGTTGATTATTTTGAAATGTACAGGGTGGTAACCTTCCCCGAACAGGTCCGGCTGTACTTCCGAGCGTTCAGCATACAAACAAAGCCTCTTTACCTGGTGACGATACGTCCCCTGAAGATAAGGGCTGAGAAGTTTGTGGACACTACCGGACTGTGTGGTCCAGCTCACGTCCAGTCGACTTCATGCGTGTACGGCTGATGAAGACGAACGGGAGCACGCTTTCACCGGCAGGAACAGGCCCCAATCGCACTGACTGATTTTCAAAATAAAACTTCAGAAAACAAATTCTTTCAGAAATGAGTGTTTTGGGACATGGCAAGGCTTTGCCGTGACTCCAACTGAGACGTGGGTCTAATTGACACAATGACCAGGACGTTTCCAGCTTTTTCCAGAGGAGAAAACCAAGTTCTTATGAAGTTATTCCCTCCGACACTGAAGTGAAAATGCAGGAAGTGTCCCTTTAAGAAGGGGGTGTGACTTAGTCACATACTTCCTGCTGATTGGCTGGTTTAACAAAATAAAAGATGGAAGTTTGATTCCATAGGCAGAAATGTCTCTGACGGACAACAGGAAAACTGTTTACAGAATCGGCCAGATGGCCTGGCCTGTGAGCACAGAGAATATTATGGCTAACTTTCACAGACAAAACAGAGAAGGAAGTAACAGTTTTTTACCCTGACTCGTGCCTTAGATTCAGAGCCTGCTTGTTCTGCAGAAATAAAACCAGCAGAAGGGTCAAACTCATGCAAGTAACAGATCATCATTAAATGACAAAATATACTGTAGATCAATTCTGAATTAACACACAATAAAAAGAAAGTTCAATCTGATTAATTGGTGTCCATTAATTCAAAATAATTGTAACCAAAATGGTGTCCACTTGTCTCCTTGAGAGCTTCAAGAAGGTGTAACACTGAGAGTTTCAGAGAGATGTGAAAAGGTTTAACTCCAATACGGACATGAGGGTCCTATATCTCTACACTGGTCAAGACATCCCCCTCTCCACCTCTGTTACAAATCTTGGAATAAAAATGGACTCTCATCTTACATTTGAAAATCACATTAAGCATCTGTTTAAAACCTGCTTCTTCCATCTTCGAAACATCTCCAGACTTCGCCCATCTCTGACTTTTCCTGATGCTGAGAAACTCGTCCATGCCTTTGTCTCCTCCAGGCTCGACTACTGCAACTCCCTGTTTATTGGTATCCCTGGCAAAAACCTTCAGAAACTTCAATACATTCAAAACAGTGCAGCAAGGATTCTGTTGAGAGTTCGTAAATTTGAACATATTACACCCATTCTCCATAACCTCCATTGGCTTCCTGTCACCTACAGAATTCAGTACAAAACTGCTCTCATTACCCATCAATGCTTGCACGGCACTTCACCTGACTATCTAAAGGACATTCTTGCACCATATTCATCCACCCGGTCTCTACGATCACAGAACAGTAATTTCCTTCATATTCCTCGGACCAAATTGAGGACCATGGGAGACCGAGCATTCTGTGTGGCTGCCCCCCGCCTGTGGAACTCCCTCCCTGACGACCTGAGAGCTCCACAGTCACTGGTTGACTTTAAAAGCAGCATAAAGACCTTTCTTTTTAAGCAAGCCTATTCTGCCTCCACATGATTTTATCTTTGATCTTAGCTGATATCATTATTGATTTTACTTGATTTTATCACTTGTTTTATTTTATTTATTTTTTAAGCAAGCCTAATCTGCATCCACATGATTTTATCTTTGATCTTAGTCGATATTATTATTGATTTTATTTGATTTTATCACTTGTTTTATTTTGATCTTTGCTTTGTTACACTTTGTAGCACTTTGAGATTTTTATTAATGAAAAGTGCATTATAAATTGAATTCATTATTATTATTAAAGAAGCCTTATACACTTATGCATGCTCACAACCATACACAAATAGATGCAGGGATGTATATGTGGGTATCCTATGTAGATATGTAGATGTATATGTGACTGCATATGCATGTATGTATATGTATGTATGTATATATATGTAGGATTAGGTATATATATTTATAGAAATCTACTGAAAAGCCTTGAATATTCGAAGTCTTTTATACATATGTATTTTGTTGCTGTGTTCTGTCATGTTCTTTAAAGGTTTACAGACAGCGGTCGGGTGTATTTGCCTTGTGCTCTCTTTTTGTATATTTATGATATTTTGTAGTCTTACTTTTTGTCTTTTCTTTCTTTCTATCCTATTAAAAAATCCTGAATTAACATAAAGCTAAATTTCATCTGTTGTTCTAAGCAGATAAAAAATAAAAACCATTCATGAAACAAGTGCACAAAAATACTGCAATCGATTAAAACAATAATTTAAAAAAATCCCGCACACATCTCACACTATAAGTTTCACAGTCTAAAATCGTCATATTTCATGAATGCCTGACATTCTTTTAGCCTAATTTTAAGTTTATTTTTAAAACACAATAATTGTCACTTCATTCCATGAATGTGTAAAATAAAAAAAAATTGATGTCACTGCTCACCTTGATTTCATTCTTGGTCTTATGACACAGTTCCCTCATTGAGAGCTGATGTTTATTCTGATTTTTTTTACTTCTGGATAAAATTAGTTTAAGGTGGAGAAGCAAGTCCATTTAAACTCTAAATTTAAGACAGAGCAATTGGCGATTTTCAAGGTCCAAGCTCATGACGACTAGATGGCACGCCCCCCCATGAAAACAAATGAGAAGCCGCCACTGCTGGCAACGTATTCTACTGACTGATGACGTGAACACCTCCCCATAATAGTTAAATTTATTTTGTGAACAAACACGCTCCTTTTCGCCAGTTCAGAAGCCCCCAGAATAGCTCTACGTACGGCAGTACGCAGAGCTATACTAGAGCCTTAAAGGGACGTGACAGCCCCTGGTTTACTCCTGAACTAGCTGACCTCATGCATAGGAGAGACCATCTTTGGGCTGCAGCGAGTAAATCTGGCTCAGACACTGATTGATTGAATTTTCGGCAGCTGAGGAATAAATGCACAACTGCCATCAAAGCCGCAAAATGTAACTTTTTTATTTATTTATCTCGGACCTCCAAATATCTAAACAACTCTAAAAGATTCTGGAAAACCATCAAATCTCTCTCAGGCACCCCCAATCATCTGACCTCCCATCACCAGCCAGGAACTGCACAAAGTAGTTGAAAGTCACTGCTTCAGTGGTCAGTGTCTCGTCTGATGAGAAGCTGTGCAGTCACATTTACCAGCTCACACTTTAAGCTGAAAATGTGAGTCTTGCAGTGAGAAAAACAATGCTTCATATTTGGTATTTACTGGAACTCTACTTTGCTTCTAATAAAAACTGTAACTGATCAAACTTGTTTTGTTTTTTTACTCAGGAATAAACAAGACAGACATCAGACGAACACATCAAGATATGGGAAAAACAGATAAACAAGAGTCACACAAAGAAACTATGTTTGTACCATCAGCGCTCAGAAGTATTCTGAGGAACTCTTAAATATTATGACTCCCATCTGACGTAAGCAGATTCCAGCTCAAAAACACTTACCACACAACATCTGTCTCTCAAGGAAATGTTATTTTCTGAACAACAGAACAGAGAGTTTAAATTTAAAGATGGTGTAATAATATAATGGGCGGTAACCTCAGCCAACAACACGTTGTAACAGATCAGGTAAAATGGAGCAGCAAATGAGTTAAACAGACTTTCAACAGCAATCCGCAGATGTAATAACATGAAGCAGAGCCGTGACACGGCGGTCACAAAATGACAAATGCACGCTTTAGTATGCAACACGGTGTGAAACGTCTCACAAACACAAACATTCATTCATCCGCAGCTTCAAACATACGTTGAAATGTGAAAGAAAAGACAATTCTAACGGGAAACGCACCAGACAATGCCACGATTAGCAATCTCTGACACTCACCAGCCAAAACCATTCTATAAGTCCAAAACAGGATACAGAACTATGCCAACAAATACCGTGACAGTAAGCTACACAGAACAACTTAATAATCGTCTTAGGAACTCGGACGAGCCACCAAATGTAATAATATAATGGGCGGTAAGGTATTTAAACACTTACAGGGCCACCATTATTGTAATAATATAGGACTGATTGGTCAGTTTACTTACTTACCTATATTTTAGATGCGCAGGTCTGAACAGATTTTATCTGCACCACCTACCACCAATTTGCGAGTTCATCCTTTTTCCGGTATTAAATTGCTTAAACTGTGACTAGACAAAATGTAATTTCACAAATACTTCAACTTATGTTGGTCTACCAGAAAATAGACCTTTTATTGAAATAATCATACAATTACATTAAACATTTGTATCGATATTAGCTCTGATTTACTAACTACATTGACAAGAATTCAAATTAAAACAAACAGACAGTTAAAACTTAACTGTTGGCACATTTACTTGACAGATTAATAGCTTATGAAAAATAAGAAATAGGAGGAATGAAAGCTAAGTTAACGGAAGTTAATTACTTTGAACCAGAGGGTGACACCTTTTTCCCACACGAGCAGAAACTGGGCTCCCGCATGCTCAGACACACCACGACTCGTTACCTTGTTGACGGTTCGTCTCTTGGGGATAAGAGTTGAGAAGTATCTGGACACAGGTGGATGGTTTTGTCCACCGGCCGTCCAGTTGGAACTTCAGCGTGTGTGGCTGATTCCACGATACGAGGAAACTTGCTTCTCCCGGCAGGAAACAAAGGTCAAGCGCGTTGACTGATTTTCAAAATAAAACTTCAGAAAACAAATTCTTTCAGAAATGAGTGAGGAGTTACAATAAGCTTTACTGTGACTCGGCTGATAACGTAGGTCTAGTTGACACAATGACCGGAACGTTTCCAGCTTTTTCCAGAGGAGAAAACAAGTTGTTAGGAAGTTCTTCCCTCCGACACTAAAGTGAAAAACCGGAAGAGTCCCTTTATAGGGGAGGCGGGGTCTCCCCACCTCCTCGATGACTATTGGCTGGTTTAACAAAATAAAAGATGGAAGTTTGATTCCATAGGCCGAAAGTCTCTTGACGGACAACAGGAAAAGTGTTTACATAAACAGCCAGATGGACTGGCCTGTTGAGTCTAGCTTGAAGACAAAACAGAGAAGGAAGTGAACAGCTTTTACCCTGACTCATGTCCTAGACTTCAGAGCACACTTGTATTGTAGAATAAACCAGCAGAAGGTCAAACTCATGCAAGTAACAGATCATCATTAAATGACAAAATATACTGTAGATCAATTCTGAATTAACACACATTAAAAAGAAAGTTCAATCTGATTAATTGGTGTCCATTAATTCAAAATAATTGTAACAAATATAAGTGTCCACTTGTGTCCTTGAGATGTTCAAGAAAGTGTAACACTTATGGTACGTCCTGACCAAACGCGTTTTCAACTGCAGGAGCGTCCAGTTTACATGCAAAGTCAATGGGGGACACGCCTCCAGCCGCGTCTTGGCGTCGGGCGTCACGTCACGTGCGTGTTGAGCGTGCTGGAAAACGTTTTCCGTGCACGTGAACCCGCGTCAGCCTCCAAAGCAGCGTTGATCATTGCTGAAGTTTTCGCCGTTCAAACGCCGTTTTTGGTTGATCAGGGAGAGTCGGGGGGGAGGAGAGAGGGGGAGGGTCCCTATGTGAGGCGGAAACGAGGGGACGGGTATTGCGAGACTGGCGGAGTGCAGTGAGGAACTCGGTGTACCGGTAAGCCCCCCCCTCGCCGCCGCCGCCACACCGCCGCAGCTTCTCGTTCTGGTCAGGACAGCACTGGGTCCAGTGCGTCCACTTGCGTGCGTGACGAGCCTTTTTGCCGTTGAAAAGTTGTTTGGTCGGGACGTGCCATTAGAGTTTCAAAGAGATGCGGAGAGGTGTACTTATAGGTCAAGCCTAAAATATCAGAGATGAGGTGTTCCACTACAATGGTTACGTTACGTCCTTCAGCAAATGTGAGAAGGATGTGATTGCCTTTGGCCCTCTTCTGGCCAGGACACACACACACACACGCACACACACACACACGCACACACACACACACACACACACACACACACACACAGTGGATAAGAGAGATGATGTATCATATCCTTTTGGAAAAAAAGAAGAAAAAAAAGATATACTGTACCTGAAGGATGCATCATGTATATCTGTCAAGAATTTTTGGGACACATGGCAGCCTTTTGTGTTGTACATTGACAACATGCCAATGCCTAGTTAATTTATTTGTGTGTGACTGATCCGGTGTGGGAGGGAAGGGGTGTTGGGATTGTTCTACACTTGTTCCATTTTCTTTGTTGTATGTAAAAAAAATAATAATAAAAAATCAATTTAAACTACGGTATTTCTTTAAAAATTAAAACAATAACTCAACAGTTCATGCTTTCATAAAACAGCTCTATCCGGCTCTGATGCGTGTTCAAGCCTACAACGAGCATTCATAAAAAACAGGAACGCGGATTGCCGAGTTAATTTCACTCGCCTCTGATCCGCCGCTGAGCCGCCACAGTTCATAGTGTCAGGGCCGGATCTGAGCCACGCAGACCCACTTCTGAATGCAAGACGCGGATCCGTGCTCAGAATACAGATGACATCAGTGTGCGACTGCAGGATTAATTAACAGGCAGATTTATTAACAAGGGAATATTAAAAATGACACGAAACGATTGTATAAGTTAGTTTCGCTTTTTTTCCCCCTCTCTCTCACAGCGGCACTATGTGTGTGTGTGTGTGTGTATGTGTGTGTG
>JBBPBX010017304.1:33456-47030 GCA_038048925.1 Garcialebias charrua | reverse complement strand
TTAACCAGGAGGGGTCGAAGGACCATAGAGGACCTTCGTCGGCTCCTTCTTTGGCTAAGGAATCTGCAATGTCATTGTAGTGCTTGTCATCGCCTGGGACTCTAGAATGCCCTGGAACTTTCTTCCAGTAGATCTGTAAGTCGTGTGATGTCACCAAGTGATCACACGCTATGAAAAGCTCTTTGTGTTTGACCACTTTTCTGTCGCTTGTTAGGAAACCGTTCAGTTTCCACACAGCGAGGTGACAAGCGAAACTCAAACGAGCATAGTTAGAGTCAGTGCAGATGACTAGCGTCTTGATAGAGCGTTCTACTACCATCTGGAGAGCTATTAGGATTCCTGCAATCTCAGCGTACTGAGAAGTCTGAGATCCTAATTTGTAGCTGAAAGTTATCTGCTCTCGGTTTTGGAGGAGGACCCCTCCAACACCTGCTCTGCAGATCTTGTCGCGGAGGAATGAAGATCCATCCACGTACAATGTTGTCATATCTTTGCAGATATTGTCATCAAAGAAGTGGTGATTCGGGTCTTCAGTTACTGGGGGTTTCACCTCAACCGGCGGCTGGGTGGCTGGTACATCTTGTGTACACTTCTGGCAGATTGCCAAGTCCGTCCCCAGATGTGACTTCTTGTTTTGACCATAACGTATGTCTAGGTTAAAACTTTGAAGCGCCATGAGCCACGTTGCAACACGTGAGTTTGTCACCACACCATCTCTGATGCGTTCACTGTTAAGAAATGTCACTGGCTGGTGTTGTGTTTCCACAATGATCTTCTGTCCACCAATGTAGCTGGAGAAATGTTTAACTGCCCACACTGTGGTCAGTAAAGCTTTCTCACAGTCTGAGAATCTCAACTCGGGGCCTGCCATCGTTTTGCTGGCATAGGCTACTACACGTTTGTCTCTGTCGTGTATCTGGTACAGACCTGCACTTATGCAATGAGCTGAGAAGCCCACTTCCAAGTAAAACTCTTTGTTGTAGTCTGGGTAGACTAAACAAGGGGCTGACTTGATCCTGTTTATAAGAGCGTCCATTGCCTGTTGCTGTTTGTCAGTCCAAACAAATGGTACGTCTTTTTTAAGGAGTTCAGTCAGTGGTTTCGCAAGGTCCGCATAGTTTTCGATGAATTGGTTCGAGTAGTTACACACGCCCAGAAAACTTTGTAGTTCTTTGAGATTGGTGGGGACTTTGAGATTGTCGAGGCCTTGGGTGCGAGTCAGCTGTGGTTGTACTCCGTCAGGACCTACAAGTAGGCCAACGTAGTCCACTTTGGTTCTGCACCATTGGCATTTTGACAGTGATATTTTAGCACCAGCAGTTGTCAGCTGATTCAGAACGTGGTCGATCTCAGCCAAATGTGAGTCCAGTGTTGGCTGTCTCAAAAGGACATCGTCCACGTAGATCAGTGTCCCACGCTCGTGGGCGTCTGGACATGCTTTGTTCAAGAAAATGTTGAACTCTGCAGGTGAGTTAGCGTAGCCAAAGGGACACCTGTTAAAGGTGTACTGACGGCCACCAAAAGTGAAAGCTAGTTTGTACTGGTCCTCGGCGCGCACAGGGATGGTCCAAAAACCAGAGGCGACGTCGAGGGTCGAGAAGTACTTACCATTGGTGACCTTGGGCAGTTCCTGTTGGAGTTGCGTCATAGGCCATCTGGATAAGGGAACTTGTTTGTTTAGCTTTCGGTAGTCTATAGTGAGTCTCCACTTACCATTTGGTTTTAACACCGGCCATAAAGGCGCAGAGTAAGTGCTGTTACAGTATCGGATGATACCTTTTTCTAACAGGTCATTAATGATTTCTCTGATAGGTTGATGTGCTGCCAGAGGAATCTTGTACTGTCTGACAAATGCAGGGGGAGCATTAGGCGGGGTTGGGATGCTCACTGTGTGGAGCGTGGTCAACCCACAATCCATCGAGTCAGCTGAGAATGATTTCTCATACGTTAAAAGAACTTTGCGAAGTTTGTCCCTTTCTTCATCAGTTTTCAGGGCGTCGGCTTGAGCGACCACCTGTTCAATCTGTGAAGCAATTGAGAGGGGTTCTTGTCCTTTGGGGAGCTCCATTGAGTCCCTTTCAGTGTCGTGAAACCTGTCTACAGGTAGGGCACTATAAGTTTGAGGACCTAGACTGTCTCCTCGGTTGAAACCGAACCGGTTGACTGTGTCATGGTCGGAATCATTGGGGGAGAAGAGAGCTATGGCCTGTGTTGGTTTCGTGAACAAGACTTGCCCCGTGTGTTGATATGGGATCAAGTTCTCTGGGAGTCCTCCCAGAAATGGAATGCTTAGCTCAAAATCATGAAAATCAGTAGAGATCAACCATCCTAGCTGTGTGTTTTTTGGGATCAGTACCTCTTCTGTGCTTGTGTTGCACACAGCAACAGTCGTGGTTCTGCAGTCGAGGGTCACTTGGAATGTGGCCTCCATGGACAGTCCTAAGTTGAAAAACATAGGAGATGGTTGAAAGTATGCCAGTTTTGTGCTAATAGCTTGTCCTTTCATGATGTGACACATCACCGGCTCGTTCATAACCTGAGGTGGTACCGCAGTGTTATGGCTGTTAGCAATCTGACAGACCTCTGGAATGGTCTGTCCAGCCTTAAGGTTCTCTGTGGTCAGCACAGGAGAGTCCTTTGTGGCCGTATCCAGTGACCACAGTACATTGTTGTTGATGTCCACTCGGACACCTAACCTTACCAAAATGTCAGAGCCTATGTAGGTTGCATGTGGTAAGTTCGGGACCACGAGGAACGGGTGATCCAGTTCTCGTTGGTTCCAGATCAGTTTCAGGTCAATGATCCCTTTTGCGGTCATTACCTGTTTATCGATGGGGTCCAACGAAAAGCGGAAAGCCTTTTTGTTCATTTCTAGACCCAACTGTTTTTTAACCAAGGTTCCATAGAAAGCTTGGCTGATCGCTGATTTCTCCGTCCAAGGAGACAAAACAGCATCATCGGTGTGGGATCCTTGGATCTCAACACCTTTGACTACCTGCGGTAGGTAGTGTTCAGTGAGTGCTGACTGTTTCAGCTCGCAGAGGAGGCTCTCTTGTTGGGCCTTTTCTGCCTCACCTGTTGCTGAAGGTTCACTTACCGGGATTGTGCTCTCGTTGGAGGACCCCTTTGTGCCTTCCGCGGTACCTGCTGTTAGACAGTCAGTGTCACCTTGTGTAGGCATATCGATTGGCAGTGGTTGGCTCACTCTGGTCCACATTGTTTGATCACCATAATCTATA
This sequence comes from Garcialebias charrua, assembly GCA_038048925.1. Lineage (NCBI taxonomy): Eukaryota > Metazoa > Chordata > Actinopteri > Cyprinodontiformes > Rivulidae > Garcialebias > Garcialebias charrua. Next base: position 43,791 of record JBBPBX010017304.1, on the reverse strand, counting down.
ATCGCGTCGAAGCGGTTTATAAAGTCTTGGCCAACCAAAAATGGGAATGAGTCAACGGTGGACACGTGTACCGGGTGGTATAGCGTCATTTCACCAATCTGCATATGAACCATGGCTATAGCTGTAAGGGTTGTACTCGTCTCTGAGAGTCCCTGCAGTACTACAGCACATTCTTTGAGGGGTATTTCCCTGTCAACCCCGCTAGCGGCTATCCTTAGCTCCTTCAACAGTGTGGGAGACATAATGGTTATGTCAGCCCCACCATCCAGGAGGGCCTCTTCTGTGAGGACCCCTTCTAAAGTGATTGACAGGTAAGCCTTCTTAGCGGGCCCCTTCCTGATAATGTTACACAGGAACCTATCAGGTTTTTTCCGACGTGTGTTACGTCTACCATTGTCTGTGTGAATTTCATTCACCTGTACTGGTAGTGCAGTCACACATGGGTCTGAGTGATCGGTCTGTGACGAGTCATTGTCTTTGGTGAGTGCGCTTTCCCCCCCTTTTTCTGATGAGGGGCTCTCGGACTCTGTAACAATGACGTCATGTTTACAGTCAACATCTTGTTGACTGTCTATACCCTGATTGTCAGCATCCTGACCATCAGTATCTTGGTGACTGTCAGCAATCGTGGCATTGCTGTTATTTGTGTGTTCTGAGTCACTATCAATGATAGCGCTACACATCACACCAGGTTTGTTTTCCTTGTTTGTTTTTTTCAAACTTTCTAACAACCGACGTATGTTCTCCATCTCTTCTGAAGACAGAGGTTTAGGGCCTTTTTTCTGGAACTTCTGTGGGTTTTTCCTCGCCCCAGACTGTTCAGTTTGAGGTGCAGGAGCTGGCGCATTGCTCGGGGGTCCTCTCTGGGACCACCCTCTTTCATATGAGTCTCCTTGGGACCCATATTTCTTTTTCTTTTGGAAAGCCCTCCTTTTTTGATGGGGCTCTTCCTCTTGATGCGGCCTGTACCACTTAGGGTCTCTGGACCCCTTTTGGTCTTTGTTCCAGCGGACACCTTCATTTTGCGGTCTGTCAGGTTGGAAATATTGCTTATTCTCGGCTTCCTTAAAAGAGTGAGCTGGCGCTCTTGCTCCTTCAAGGTCTAGCGATTGGTATTTGACCTTTTCACCAGGACACACTTCAAAGGGTGTCTTGTTTGGTGAGCGACCTGTAAAAACATCTATCGCGCACTCTCTTATGTCTTCGATGGACCTCCGTTTATAGTTTGCGCTGACATGTACTTTCTCTCTTATGTCAGGGCAGAGGTTTTGGCTGAAAATATACTTAAACCCTACCTCCTCCTCCATTTCAGGTTCGCATCTGTCCCCGAAATAGGCACGGAATATTCGGTCATAATATGACCTTGGGTGTTCATTCCTACCTTGCTTGATGTTAGCTGCTGTTATGATGCCATCGGGCCCCGTGCAAGGAGAAAACTCCCTTATCAGCGCAGCACAGAGAAGACTGTAGTCTTTCATCACTGCTTCTCGTTGACGCTTCATAAAAGCATGCACCGTCCTGTCCGATGTTAACCTTAACAGACAGATTCTATCATCATCTGTAGCTTCTGGGAAACGTTGAAGCTGGAAATCAAGGTCCTCGAGATAGATCTTGGTTTCGTGTGAGCCCATTGGGCCAGGGGCGAAGGTTTGAATGCTTTTCGCCATATTCCGTAGTTCAGCCATTGATAGAGGTATTTGTGGGTTATTATCAGATCCACCCACCGGCGCATCCGGTGGGATTGTCGGTTTTAGAGGCCCTAAGGGACGGCGCGGTGGTGTTGGAGGGAGTAGTGCATCTGGCATGGGCGGGGGCGGTGGAGGAGGGAGTAGGTCATCAGGTATGGGAGGAGGCAGCGGAGGCGGTGAGTTCTCAAGGTGTTTACTCATGAGACCCAAACATTTTCTCTCTTCTTCAAAGAGTTTGTTCATTGCTGATGCACGCTCTATTTTACAACTATTCAGTTGGACTTTTAACCCATCATTTTCACGTTGTAACATCATGTGCTGTTCTTGTGATTTTCTATAATCTTCTTGCAGCCTTGTGTACCGTAGTGATAATGATTCCAGGGTGTCCGTGCATTTTTCCAGCGCGTCTCGTGCCTCCCCACAATCCGCCTGAATCGACTTGTATTGATGGTAATACTTATCCTTCTCCACCACACATTTTTCCAAATCAACTTGTGATTGGTCAAAATCCCTTTTTAACACTTTGCATTCTTCGTAGAGACTACGCGTTTGTTCAGCGCTGCCAATACTCGACTGTGTTAAACTCTTTACCTCCTGCTGTAAAGCGGCAACCTCCATTTGTGCTGTTAAACATGATGTAGAGACAGCCCGGCGTACAGCAGTTTCAAAGTCTAGCTTGGCCTTTAACAGAAGGCTTAATTTAGCCAAACGTTTATCTCTGTCTGCTTTCTTTTCAGCCGTTGTGGTTCCAGCTGTTACAGTTTTTAATGCACTGTCCACATCTGCTTCCTCCATCAACTGTGTCTCTTCATGGTAGTTTGTGATGGGCCCTGTGAGTGAAAATAAGGCACATTCGATCCAATCTGCTTTGGTCGGGTCGTGGCCTTGAGGTGGCACAGGCTGCCCTGTATCAGTGGTGTCAGGGGTCTCACCCTCTGTGCCTGCCATCTTTTATCTGGATTTTCAGTGAAAATCAAAATAAAAGATGTTCTGTATTCGTTGTTCTAAACTTTTCACTATTTGAAATAAACAGGAAAGTTTAAATGTGCACAGGACAACTGTGGAAGATGATGTGTCAGAGAAAGGAAGAGAAAGGAAAAAATTTTTCAGTTATCTGGAGTGAAAACTGTACTTTTGTTTGTTATTTTAAATTCTTTGTATTTAAAATAAGCAAAAATGTTTGTCCGTACCTCTGTTATTCTAAATATTTTATTTAAAATAAACAGGAGCTATTGTTTGTGTACAGAACAAAATTAAAAGCTGGTAACTCACCATAAAATGCTGACTTTTTATGATGTTTTTTGTGAATGTGACTGTTCGTCACTGAAAGTGCACCAGGAAATGACGACACAAATAGGCGGGTCGACGCAGCGCGTCACCAGCTCTGCTGTGCTGAGCGAGGCGGAGCTCGCTACACAGATACGTGACGTCAACCAATCAATCACAGTGCTTGTAGTCCTTTTCCCAAGCAACCATGGTAAATGTAGTTTTCTAACCTTCGACCAATGAAGTACCGGAAATGACGACAAAGTGGGTTGGTCGCAACGGCGTGCGTTCCCACTACAGCGAATCAGCGTTCGCTACGAGTGATTGACAGCTCCCAGCTCTCGTTTCATCCAATCACAGCTCATAAACAAACGTGTACTTGGACACGTAGCTCTAACGTTAGCTCGCACAACAGACCACAACTTTATAGACTCTTAAAACAACTCAAACGCTACAAATTAACTTTCCAAAATTCTGAAACATGCGGCGAACACACCTAGACAGGCCAACTTAGTTACGCTCAGTAACACAGCACTGCAGCTGTTGAACAAACACGGACTCTCTCGGAGCGCGTCAACGTCGGTTCTGGTCCACTTCGTCGTGGATCAGAAACTCGGGTCTGAACAGAACCACTATCCGACTACGTTCTACAGTAATATGCTTCTCTGACCTGCTCTAAAATGTAAAATACCACAACAGCAATCTTGTAGATGTTAAATTAGCTTTCAGGCTTTTGACTCGGCGGTCAAACAAAGCTTTGTACAGGAGTCTGCGTGAACTGGACCGAACCAGGACCAGAACCACCACAGACCACGGCTGACAAAACTTCACCTGAATGCTTCCAACAGCGTCTAACAGAGTTGAAACAATAATAATCTCACAGCTTCAAATGATAAAAACATGCAGAATCTGCCTGCTTTGAACACTTCCAGCCAAAATCATTATCCTCAGAGTTTAAAACTTGGATCCACTTATGCAAACATGACGTTACAGTTCATGAGAAACCACAGAAATCAATAAACTTTCAGAACCACGTACGAAGGCCACCAGATGTAAGAATTATGAGGAGGTCAATATTAATACTGACCTCTTTATCTTAATTAATTTACTTATTCAGATTGAATAGTAAATTCACGGATTCTGTTCTTTTTCAGTTTACCCAATATTTCTGTGATCTTTATGATGGATAAATACACAAAGCCATTAAGTGACAAAGACGTTAACTTAGTTTGATATGTCAAAGAGACACTATCATTTATTTAAAATAAATCAACTAAATTAACACCATTACACTTGATTGACATGATTTCACTTTCTTTCAAATTAATACGTCAGCAAACTTAAATTTAACACAACAGACATAAATATTGGATGTTAACATATTTAGTCTGTGGGCTCTTCAGCTTAAAATAGTTTCCAGCTTAGATAGAGAGGGAAAGATTTAGGAGGAGAAATTTATGGAGGAAGAAAAGTTAAGAGTCAGGGAGTTATCTTGATGTGTTTTAACCAGAAACATGGCAGTTCTCCGGCCGATTAAAGCTACACGTTGGTACCCTTGGCAAAGCATTTGACGACTTGTTACCTCGTGAAGATGGTCAGTCTCCCTCGGTCCAGTTTGGTCAGTTCGTTTACCATTCTCAGCGTCTCCAGACGTGCGCCTTGACTCGAACCGAAAGTAACGGCAGCTCCTGGTGGTGTTTCCAAGATAAGACGTTCCTTAAAGGAATGTCAATAAAAGAGAGCTTTTCACGGCTTGAAATAGATTTATAACAGGCATGTTATAAATCTTTTAACTGAATGACGTGGTCATTAGCGTGTGACTAGACGATCATCAGTTCTTTGGAGAAGACCATGGTTTGAGGCTTACTCCAGCAGACTTCCAGGAAAACAGGAAGTCAGAGCTCTTTTAAGGCTAACTTGACCTAGAAAGACGTAGCTCTTTCTGATTCAGTCTGTTAAGCCAGGAGCCACTGAGAGGAGGCATAAGTTAGATTAAAAATGTCAGAAAGGATAAGAAAGTTAGTTTAAGACGCCAGTCTTATGATACAGCAGATTTAGAACTTTCTTAACTCATTACCAACACTGTTGTATGAATAAACAAACGTCATCAGAGCATAACATATGGGACCTATTAATGATAATAGCTTGATTATTAAATAGGACAAAAACAAAAGTCTTTGGGTGTCTAGATTGTCCTGAGCTCAAGCTAAAATGAATGAGATAAAGTGTTCCTTTTATCTTCACATGCAAGTTCGAGAGGAGAGGAGAAATCCTCCATGTACAACATTTTGAATTAAGCAGAGTATTTGATTTATCTGACATTAAAATGTACTGATGCTCTTACAAATAAAATTATTCATTTGATAACATTTGAATTAACAAAATTAAAAGAAGTCTCTGTGACCCGAGATTGCACCTTTGACACAGCAGTGAAACACAGTTTAACTCTCACAGAATAACACAGCTTAAAAGCACACATCATGAAAATGACAAAAGTTATTCTTTTGATCACATCAGCCTAAAATCAAAGATAGAAATAGTCTCTTATTGGTGACTATGTTATCAGATTATAGCTAAATGAATAATTTTGTAGTAAATGTCTTGCTTTACTGAGAGGTCAGTAAAGGTCATCACTGGACAGTTCAAAAACCTTAATTTGACCCTGGGTAGGTCCACTACAACTGTAAAAGAAAAATGTGATTAATTTAGTCCAGAAACTGTTTTTTTTTTTTTTAAACAACACAGTGTGATCACAACATGTTCATATACTAAATGTATCCTGTTGGAGTTATTTGAAATAAAATTCAATGTGTTATAGACATAAATGTGTCAAGCTACCTCCATTAATTTTCTCCCTTGTACTTTGTATCACATATTATCAATTCTATCAAAAACCACATAGCTGATATTTTTCAAAAAAATATAGTGTGATCACAACATGTTCATATACTAAATGTATCCTGTTGGAGTTATTTGAAATAAAATTCAATGTGTTATAGACATAAATGTGTCAAGCTACCTCCATTAATTTTCTCCCTTGTACTTTGTATCACATATTATCAATTCTATCAAAAACCACATAGCTGATATTTTTCAAAAAAATATAGTGTGATCACAACATGTTCATATACTAAATGTATCCTGTTGGAGTTATTTGAAATAAAATTCGAATTTTTATAATTTATTTTCGTTGTGCAAGCACAGTTTTGGAAGAAGTCAAAGCGAAACTACTTTAAATGCAGCATATTTGACCACTACGTGACAATATTAAAGCGTGGTTGAGCTCAGGAACCCTCGTACTATAAAGTCAGCTATGAAATATATTTTATATCTGTTCATTGAGCTACATTTAAAGACACAAAGCCGCCCGCGCGCCGCGTGTTGCTCGTGGCGAACCTACTTTTTAAAATCCTGCAGTTTTGAGCAATACGTGATTTTATTAAGGACACGTTCAGCTGAAGACCCATCTTTGCTATAAATTTTTTTTAATTGTTTTTACCGTGTTATTCATGTAAAGTCCTGCCGTGATCACTTCCCTCGCTTCCGTGAAAACTGCTCGAGTCTCCTCCTTCCTACTTCCGGAGCGGGTGAGCTCGCCTCAGTACCCCTCTGAAACCAGCCCAAAAATCTCAGGAAATCTGGCGCGGAGCAGCACGGAATATCCGGTGGGAAAGGATGAAAGGGGGTCTCTGCGACGCACATATGACGTAACATCCGACCCGAGCCGACCGGTGGAAAAGGGGCATAAGTCTCTTGGCTAGAGAGAGCGCTCTCTCTATAGCAGTTAGCAGCCAGTGTGTTACTCTGCAGCCTTATTGCTTGTTTTCGAAGAGTCAGACGAAGAGTTTTTAACATGGAGGGTGAACTTATGGATGTTTCTCAGCGGCCTACGCGACGCGTCAGCGCCTCATTTGCCCTCTTCAAAATGGCGACGGCCACAGAAGCAAAGGACTTTACAACAAAACACGGTAAAAACAATTATTTCTTTGCTGAGAAAAAATATATTTCTTAGCTGACTTTATAGCACAAGGTTTTTCTGAGCTTAACCGGTTCACGAAATGGTCAAATCTGCTGGATTAAAAAAAGTAGTTCGCCATTTGCCCTGTTCAAAATGGCGGCCGCGACGGCCACAGAAGCGTAGGACTTTACAACAAAACACGGTAAAAAACAATTATTTCTTTGCTGAGAAAAAATATATTTCTTAGCTGACTTTATAGCACAAGGTTTTTCTGAGCTTAACCGTTTCACGAAATGGTCAAATCTGCTGGATTTAAAAAAGTAGTTCGCCATTTGCACGTTAGCGTGTTAGCATTCTGCTAGCATTGCTAATACATACCGTATTCACCGGAGGAAAATACGCTCCAGTGTTTAATACGCTTTGTCCAATTATTAACAATAAACAAGAAAAAAACGTACACAATACACCCCGGTGTTTAATACGCGTCATCACCACACGACGCGTCAGCGCCTCATTTGCCCTAATCAAGATGGCGGCGACAGAAGCAAGCGAGTACGAAGATCTTCACAAGGAAACACGGTAAAACAATTATTTCTTTGCGAGAAAAAATATATTTCTTAGCTGACTTCATAGCAGACGTGCTTCTGAGCTTAACGAAATGTTCAAATCAGCTGGATTTAAAAAAAAAAGTTCGCTGAATTTTAGGCAGGCGCCAGGCGGGTCAAACCGGACGCTTTCTTTCTTTAAATTTAGCTAAATAAACGCTTAAAAAATATATTTCTTAGCTGACTTAATAGTAGACGTACTCCTGAGTTTAACGAAATGTTCAAATCAGCTGGATTTTTTAAAAAAAAGTTCGCTGATTTTTATGCAGGCGCCAGGCGGGTCAAACCGGACGCTTTGTTTCTTTAAATTTAGCTAAATAAACGCTTAAAAATATATTTCTTACCTCACTATAGCAGACGGGCTCCTGAGCTGAACCAAATGTGAAATCAGCTGGATTTAAAAATCTGCGGTGTGGTTTATGAGTGGTATCTTGCAAACAAAAACAGCTACATCCACAGCAGGGAGCGGGCAGCGACAGAGTCATCAGTCCGACCAAAGGAGTCTTTTTTCGGACACAGCAAGTAGAAACTTCTGGAAGTGGCCCCTCTTCCTCTTCACTCTCTGAGTCCTCTGCTGGCTGCTGCCTACAGCGCCCGTATAGCGGCCGAAACTGGTACTGCACCATTTTCGCCAAAAATGAAAAACGAAGAATCAGAGCGAAAAATGAGTCTAAAAATATGGGAAAAAATCCATAAATAATACTCTTCGGTGTTTAATACGCTGGACATTCAAATGAGCAAAAATACTGCGTATAATACACCGGCGAATACGGTAAGCGCTTTTGAAATTGCGAACCTAAATAAATTAATAAGTGCTTTAGAAATAGCGGAACTAATTTTTGGATTAGCGCTACCCAGCATTGCACGTTGGTTATTCAGACTAGAGATCAGCATGCCTCTACTGTGGCGCAGATCCTGGTTGCAGAGTGGTTTTCGAGGTTTGGAGTATCATGTCCGCTGTATTTCGACCGTGGTGTCAAGCTGGATCATCGACGGGGTGTTGATGCAGTTTGGGGGGGTGGATGTGACAGTACCGTATGTCCTGTGGGCTTTGAACACACCACACGAGTGCCGGGAAGTGATTGGGTCTAGGGCTGGCTGCCTGTATAAAAAGGGCCAGCCCTCAGTGGTTGACATCACGTCATCCGCCTTCCGGTTCAGACCTCGGCGTTTGCTGGCGTAGCATTCTAGCATAAATGTGCTCTTAAGGTCGCTCTGATCTACTGTTCTCGCGGCCGCCTGTACAAGCCTCCTGTTTCCCCTCTCCTGTTAGAGGTGGAGATCGGTGGTAAGTACTAGTTTTTGTTCTTTGTTTATGTTTTCAGATTTAAATACTAATATTTATTTTTATTAGCCGCTGCTGTTTGTCCTTGGCTGTTCATTTGCCTGCTGTCCTGATTATCCCGACTGATTTCCGCCCTCCATCTGGGTTGTCCGTCGACTTGCCCTGTTTGCTGGTCTGGCGCCCGCTGTTCTTGACGGTGTGGGGCGGGCTGCGTCACGCGTCCTGTGGGGCTGATCTGGGCTGACTGATGCTCAGCTCGGACTAATCGTTCAGGTGTCGGCTTGAGTGGCGTCCATTACGGTGCGGCGGATCTTACCAGGACGGACTCGGACTGCTGCTGCTTGATTGATCGAGAATCCCCCCAGGCGGTGATATTACTCCTGGTTTGGTGTAAGATTTGTCTGTGGGGCTTTCCTTTTTATGTACTGTTCTTACTTGCACTTTTATTGTTGAGTAGAGTCATAATTGTCTTTTAAAGTGAATGTTTTTAACTTAGTATTTTTTTAAACAAACAATTGTGCAACTTAACTTAAAGACCTGTGTGAAATTGTCTCAAAGCCTCATCTGCAACGGGCCTGCGTGCCTTAAAGGTAACTTTTTAGGTATAATCATTTCAACCAATTTCATTTTTATTAAAATAGTGTTTTTAAACTTCAGTCGCCTATTTTTATCCACACCCGTCCGGCTACACAGAGATGCAACAAAAGGGGGCCGCGTAGGATAATGGCAATTCCTAAACAAGTTTAGCTTCTGTCCCACAGTTTTATCTACTGGAGTCCCAAGCTTTGCTTAATGTGCATTTTTAATTTTTCATAGCTCTCTAAGAATAATATATCCTTATAAACATAAAAACAAACGTTGTTTTTGTGGGAGGTAAAAATATAAATGCAAAATTTTAGGGTTAAAAATAAAACTATTAAAAAAATTTCCCCTGAAAAAGGAAAGTGTGTAAAACTAGTGTTGTCAACATGAGGATGCAGGTCTCAGGAGGTTATACGCATGTATGTACACTGTAGCTTCTACTCCGAGGCTGTAGGATGGTGAACTCTGTACAGGCTCTGCAGTGGTGCTGCTGCTTTTGTTACATATTAATGTTTTTTTTTAATGCAGAATATTTATTCTACTACAAAGTCTTTGTACAGTCTGTGCACATCACATAATAAGTAATATCTGTGAAATTTTGGAACTGAGCTACATCAGTGGGTGATTCCTTTAATCTCATACTGCCAACATTGTCAAATTTCCATTTTACAACAACAGCATAGTAACATTTCTGAAATTGTTTGAACGTTTTTGTCTAAAAAGTTAAGTCTGGTCCTCTGGACATTCAAAAAACAAAACAACAACAACAACAAAATACAATAGAAATGTTGCGTCTTTCGTCCGAAAGTCTTCCTGCTTCCTTGAAAGCTTTTGGTTGTTGTGTGTTACCCCAGGATTTTCAGAGCCCCCACATGGCCACCCTTTTAACATTTTCTGTAGGTGTTCATAGAGAGAAAAAGGACAAATTAAGCTGTACTAAAAATTAGTGAC
>JBBPBX010017304.1:10933-29919 GCA_038048925.1 Garcialebias charrua | reverse complement strand
TATATATATATATGTGTGTGTGTGTGTGTGTGTGTGTACTATATATATATTACGTTTTTCCTGAAAACTATTTTAAAAAGCACAAAAGGTACTGAAAGTGTGGGAAAGTCCTTCCTCTCCTGCTCGGTGCATGTTTGGACATTTTAATCAATCCCTGCACCTATTCAAAAACAGAAAACTTGTAAAAGTTTAAAGTAAAAATTTAAATCTAACAGAAGGTCTGTTATTCAAACATTTTGTAGGACTGTGCACTTGTTCCTCCTAATCCTGTCTGTTGGAACGACCTCGTCTGTCTCTCGTCCTTCCACACAGCCAGATCCCCGTGCACCTCAGCTCACCTCACACATCTGTGAGGAGCAAACAACAGCAGAGACTACATCCAGGTGTGCATCTCTGCAGGTGGCAAACCTACGATTCAGTGAGTCAGTTGCATGGCATCGTGTCTCCTGCAGCGTCCCTATGCTTCCTCTCTCTCTCTCCTGTCCTTCATCTGCCAGCAGGAGACCTGGACATGCTTTGTTTGCTTTGTCCTTTTTCTGTAAGGAATCAGGAAAATATTTTTCATTCCTCTAATTCAATTCCTCTGCGTTGCCTCAGAGATGTTTAACGAAGAGGAGAAAGCCTTGATCAATCTTTGTTAATGTGCTAAACTGTCCTAAAACCTCAAAGGTCAAGTTTGTTTGTCCTCTTCTGTAATAATATGTATCTTTTAAAGTTCTAAACTATTAGTTCTCCAAGACATTGGTTAAACTGTTCAAGGACAAAAACAGGCAAAGTGTGTCTGACTTACACCCACAGGATGAAAAATACACCCTGTCAAGATCTGATGGTGGATTAAACCCAAGGTGCAGGCAGACAAAGGGAACTGGAGAAGTAAATGAAGAATTAGTATTTAATAATATATATATTTATACTTATAGCTTATTCAGAACAACTTACTGTATAGTGTAATATATACTGTATACATATTTTTTTGCTAAGCACTTCTGGATGGATGCAAACTGCATTTTGTTTCTTTGTACTTGTGACATGTGCAATGACAATAAAGTTGAATTATATTCTAATAAGTGAAAACACAAAGTTGATGTGGCAGCAACACTTACTGTACATAATGATAGGAGAGTGAGGAGACATGGAGGGAGACAGAACCAGATGCCTTACAGGACAATGTGCAGACAACAGGGAACACAGAGACTTATATACACCACCAGTGGTGGAGAAAGTACTCAAGCACTGTACTATGTAAAAGTACAAATAAACAGGCAAAAATGTACTATTTGTAAAAGTAGAAGTACCACATTTATATTTTTACTTAAGTAAAAGTAAATAAGTACTTGCTTTTAAAAATACTTAAAGTATTAAAGACCGTGTAAAGTGAATTTCAACATTTTCTTCAATAAACATTATAAATGTCGTAATTGTAATCTTGTAAATGAGTAAAAAGTCTCAAAATTGTAGCTCAATTAATTTTGGAGTTATAGATCAAACTGTGTATAAACACATTTCTCTTTCAGGATTTTTTAGGCGTGGTTTAAATGTGACCGCGTTTCGTCACGCGGTCACAAGCCCCACCCCCTGCAGCTCCAGCCGTTATAAATGCGTTCTTCGGTGGAGCCGTTCACTCGCTACCGACCGTCTCCCTCCAGTACTGGCGTGCTGCTGGAGCGACCACATGCCACCTGCACCTCCGCGCACCTCCGCCCCCCCCCCCCCGCGCGCGCGTGTGTGTGGCGATCAGACCCCGCATGCATGTGACCGGGTCGCGCGCGCGCGTGTGTGTGTGTGAGTGAGAGGCGATCAGACCCCGCATGCATGTGACCGGGTCGCGCGCGCGCGTGTGTGTGTGTGTGTGTGTGAGTGAGAGGCGATCAGACCCCGCATGCGATGTGACCGGGTCGCGCGCGCGCGTGTGTGTGTGTGTGTGGCGATCAGACCCCGCATGCGATGTGACCGGTTCGGACCGCGAGTCCGCTCATCTTCTAAAATAGCGCTGATTATAACAGCGGAGTTATGTGTCCTCAACTTTAAAAACATAACCAGAGTTGTTAGTGCACTAAAAACAGCGTAACTCTTGGAAAAAGGAGCTGCTGGAAGCCAGAACTCAGATAAAAACAGAGCAGGTGATCTCTGCTTCCCCCGTATGCCTCCCCACACAGCTCAGCTCTGAAGGGGGCTGGACATGGCGCAGTACAGCGCTGAAATCACGCCCACGTGCGACACGCCCCCAGCGTTCTAGAGCAAGGCAAAATCATGTTTTTTCATGATTTTTGAGACTTAATTTTATAAGGAAATCAATGTTTTTAATCAGTCAGATTTATATGGGTGATTAATAACACATATTTATGCCGTGTGACAAAATAAAAACACAAATTTAATTTCACTTTACACGGTCTTTAAAGTAAAAGTACTTGCTGAATGTATTACCTAATGCAATGGTCTACAATATGGAGCTTATTTGGAGCTTATTTATATAGCACTTTCCAGCCCCCTATGAGGGGCCCCAAAGCGCTTTACAATATCAAGTGTGCCTACTGCATGTATATTTTCTGTAATACATTAATAGTGTTGTGTCATTTTAATGAACAATGTTGCAGATAATTCATGTTTTTATTGTGTTTACTCTGTGACACAGTTCACACTTGGACTTGTGATTCAGTGCATCAGAATTTCAGTGATGACATGCAGAGTTAAATGTCATAAAGCAAAATAAGAAAGAGGAATGATTATACTGTATCTGTGAAAGTTTTTATTTAACACATAGCAAAACCACTGGGCCATTTTACTTGCAACACATTTAAGTAAAAGTTGTCCGACAGAAAAAAAAGGAACATTAGACACAACTAACAAAGGAACATCTGATCATTTCAACTCCAGTTTGTCATCAACTCTAGTTAAAATACTGTCTAGTCAACCTGGTAATGGGTCAATAGTGAACAATATTTTAACTTCCTGACACCATTTTCAAATCTTGGACCTGAGTGTCGAGACATTTGGAGACATCTCTTGTCTTCTGTCCTAACATCCCATTGAATATACGTCATTGGTCCAGCTCTTCTTGAAGTTGGGTCTAATGTTACCTGCCCACTTTGCAGTGATTCAATGGAACAACTCCCCTCTCACCTTTGGTTTCAAACTAACAAATAAATAAATAAATAAACGCATTGTGAATGTAACTTGTAATGCAACACATTATAGAAATGTAGTGTAGTAGAAGGTACAGATACTTAATGTAAAATGTAGTGGAATAAAAGTTGAAAGTACCCACGTTTAACTCTTCTTAAGTAAAGTACAGATATATGAAAAATTGACTTGTGTACAGTAATGAAGTACTTGTACTTTGTTACATCCCACCACTGTCAAATGACAGATAATGACAGACAACTGGGGAAAAGTCGATGAGGCACAGGTAGGAGTGGCAGGAGCTGGAGCTGATCACATGGGAAAAAAACAGTGAGGAGGACAGACGACAGAAGAAAAACACACAGATCCTCTCACATCCACACAGGCACATGTTGGCACACCCCTAAACACCTCACCTCTTAAATAAAGGCCCAGCATTCCTCATGTCGCCCGCTAACTTTCAACCCAGCATTTTAGACTGAGATCATCTTACATTAAAAATGACTGATTTGAAGTTAGTTGTATGTGTTTTATAAAGTAAATTATCTGTGGAAGCCATCTTAAACTGGGTTAGTTTCAAAAGTTCAATCAACACTGTATAAGTTTATTTGTCGATTTAAGGAAAGCATTCGACACTATTGACCACACTATTATTGCTAATAAACTAAGCAAATATGGTATTAGGGGACGAGCACTGCAGTGGATACAAAGCTATTTGACTGACAGAAAGCAGTTTGTGTACGTTGATGGTATAAGATCTGATTTCTGCAAAATTACTGTGGCGGTTCTGGACACGGGCCCACACGGGCCGGTGCCCGTGTATCACGGAGCCTGGCCCTCCCTCTGGCCCGCCCTCTGAGCAAGAAGCGGAAACCATCCGATACCAGCATAATTTACGTATCAGATTTTTGATCCAACCTGCCGATATTTTCTGATCCATGATGCACGTTGGCTTCAAACTATGGAATGGATTTCCTGAACGGAGGCGTGTCTCATGAACCCAGAGTAACAAGACCCGCCTCACATTCAGGAAATCCATGTCACAGTTTGCAGCCAGCTACAAGCGTGAGGACAACTGAGTACTCAGTTGGGTTTGTTGTGGCATCGTTTTCAAAAAGCGGGTCGTTTGTTTATGGATTTTTTACATGGAGCTGGTCACAATTGGTTATGGATATGTTTACATGGAGCTGGACACTTGTTTCTGTCGCAAGTTCTGACAACACTGGTGAGTAGCATCTTAGCTAGCAGGTAGCCGACTTTTCATCGTAACAAAGTAACATGTGTCCGCTGTGTGGAAGTATTTAAACACTGCAAGACAACAACGTTCAATGTCTGCAGAGCCATAGCGCCACATTAAACCGCGGTCAAGTTAGTTTTATGTTGGACATTTGAGCTCTGGGCTTCAGCGGTGTGTTTTTCTTTTTCATGCCGGGAATTGCGCTCTGATTGCGGGCAGCTGCTGTCAGCTTCCCCCTGGAGCTCCGTGGCTGCGCATCATATCATAACAGCTACAATATAAAGCCATGTAAACACTAAAAACAGGAACATGTCTGTGTTGGTTTATGCCATGAACTTAGCAGATGTAAAGCCATTTAATATTTTATTTAATTTATTTATTCATTCATTTAAAAGAGACAAAATAAAACAAATTCATCAAAAATAAAACATTGAATGAAAAGAGTGCAGAAAGAAGAAAAAAATCTTATATCACCCCATTATTTAAAAGAATATATAAAATAACTTTAAACAAACAATCACTTAACTCCATATCTGTAAAATTAACTGAATTATAACCATTTTTGAGTTGGCTTATTTCAATTGCCTGCTGCAGCCATCTTCAATTCAATTGTGCTCAAAAGTTAATCATCAGTAAAGAAACATCCGTTTATTATTTCTTGAAAGATTTTTCAAAATCTGTCCAGAGGGTCATGAGATATTTTGCTAACAGACCAACACCATTGATTCTAAATAAATAACGCTATAATTTTAAAGAAAGATCTTATGCATTCTAAAAGTCCTTTGCTTATGCTTTGGGAATGAATCTCAGCTACTACCACACCAAATTTTATCTCAATTTTTTGTCAAATTGACTGAGTTGTAGTCAATTTTGTGTTGTTCAGTTAGCTGTGGCAGCCATTTTGAATTGGATGTACTTTAAAAGTCAACCAGTCGTAGAGAGCCATTCAGTGATTATTTCTTGAAAGTTTAATCAAAATCTGTTCAGTTGTTCATAAGATATTTTGCTAACAGACAGATGCAGAATACAAACATAATTTGATAATTTCTGGCAAACCGATCAACAAATGAGTCACTCATTTGTTGATCGGTTTGCCAGAAATCATGATGCCAGAAATCATGAAATTCTGCGATTTTGTATTCATCAAAATCACAGAATACAGTTGCTGTGATAGTAGGGCAGCCAATGCTGTTACCTGTATATAATTTTGGACTGAGAAACTGAACCAAGACTTCACCTAACAGTTATTTTCATTATCATTTTATTTGCTTATTAATATATTTTATTCAGTCAATACAAATACTGTGTAAAATGTTTTATATTTTTCAACTATTTTCTTTGGTTACAATGGTTAATCACTGCTTTAAAAAATAAGAGTCAAGTAAGATTTCAAATCTGTCTTTTTCTCCGAGATGAACGTGCCCCTTTGACAAAACCTCTGGCCCCAGCTTGGCCCCACCAGTACAACTGGTCTAGAACCGCCACTGCATGTGGAGTCCCTCAAGGCTCGATAGTCGGACCAAAATTGTTTATTTTATATGTGAATGATTTAGTGAAGGTGTCTAGACTGCTAAATTGTATCTTGTTTGCTGATGATACTACTTTCTTCCATTGTGGTAGTGACTTTGAACAAATGTCTGCATTAATAACAATGGAATTTGACAAAATACAAACCTGGTTTAAATTAAACAAACTATCATTGAATCTTGGAAAAACTAATTATATGTTGTTTAGTAATACAAAAAAAATATGGATTTTTCACTAAAAATTGATGGAGTGGAAGTAAAGAGAGTAACTGAGGTGAAGTTTTTGGGTGTGGTAATCGATGACAAACTGTCGTGGAAACAGCACATCAATTCTGTAAAAATTAAGTTAGCCAGATCTACGGCGGTATTGTATAAACTTAAAGATTTTTTGAATGAGACAGCTCTGTATTTGTTATATAATACAATTTTTGTTCCACATTTAATTTACTGTGTTGAAGTTTGGGGTAAGGCATGTAAAACTATTACAAAGCCTGTTTTTATTTTGCAGAAGAGAGCTGTGAGAATTATTTTAGGAAAACCTTATCGTCATCCATCAAATATATTGTTTAATCAGCTTAAGTTATTGAAGTTTTATGATTTGGTGGATTATAATATTTCATTAGTCATGTATAAAGCTCAAAACCACTTACTGCCACCTAACGTTCAAATGTTTTTTGATAAGAGAAGGTCTTGTTATACTCTTAGGGGTACTGAGGTTTTTGTAAAACCTCAGTATAGAACCAGTTTGAAGAGTCGGACTGTTTCGATACAGGGAATTGATTTATGGAACACTTTAGATAACGATATTAAATTTGCTAGATCGATGCTTGTGTTTAAAAAGATGATCAAATCTAAGTTGTTATCAAAATATGAAAATCTTTAGTTAAATCCATTTAATTAGGAAACTTTCTAGTTGATTAACAAAGTTGTTTGTTTTTTCGGTTTGTCTTTTTTGTTTGTTTGTTTTTTGTTTTTGTTTTTGTTGTTGTTGTTATTGTTACTTGAGAAACGTTGCTTGAATTGATTGTTTGGATTGAGTTTGATTTTGTTACTGTGAAAAAAGGGGCAGAAATTATAAGATTATTTCTTCTCTCTGTCACCTTTCATTTTATGTCTTTTACATTTTACACTGTATGTTTATACATTGTTTTCTTTTATGTTGATGTAGAATGAATAAATTTAATTAAAAAATTAAATAAAATTTAAAAAAAATTAAAATAAAAATGTGCAGTAAATCCAGTGATTTATTTCTTGGACTTTTTATGAAACTTCTCTCACATAGACTGACTGCTTTGATTCAATCAACAATACATTTGATTTAATTGTATTTTTAAATAATTTTTTGAAAAGTGTTTCAAGACTGAAAAACATTTTAAGGACACGTGCTCTTTTGTTTAAATATGAAAGTGAAAATAACCGTGTAATGCAGTGGTCCCCAAACTACGGCCACATTTGGTCCGGCCCCCAGAACAATACCAGAGAGCATTTAGATTTTTTTTTTCAAATGTGTATTTGTATTTGATAATAAAGTTAGACTTTTGCAATAAAATGTTCCTTAGTTATGAACTATTTTGAACTATTGTTCCACATTTAATTTATTGTGTCAGCGTTTGGGGAAAAACGCTGACACATCCAAAACGTGACATTCTGTTCCACCCTTCTGCGGTCTGTGCCCCTATCTGGCAACCCCCAGAAAAAAATCCTAAACCCGCCCCTCTCAAAGACAGAACGGAATAATGGCGAAAAGATTAGGTAAGAGAAAAATTGATTCAGAATGCAGGGCATTTAAGCTGCAGTGGACAAACGATTATTTTTTTGTTCAATGCAAAGAAAAGGCTGTCTGTCTCATCTGTCAAGAGGCGGTGGCGGTATTCAAAGAATACAATCTGCGGCGACACTATGAATCCCATCACAAAGACAAGTATGATAGCTTGCAAGGCCAAATGCGAGCAGACAAACTTTCAAAGCTAAAAAGTGGACTGTTAGCTCAGCAGAATACATTTGTACGCCAAGCTCAGCTGAACCAGTCCTCTGTTTGGGCCAGCTGTCGGGTTGCTCAACTGATAGCAAGCAGCGGTAAACTTTTTACTGATGGAGAGTTTGTGAAGAAATGCGTGAATGCTGTAGTGGAGGAGGTGTGTCCCGAGAAGAAAGATGTCTTTAATGCCGTGAGTCTATCAGCGAGGACAATCACCATTATTTATTTAATAAACAGTGTTTATTTCCTGGATTTTTTTTCTGTGAAGAACCCAGAGAGGGTTATTTGGTTATTATTTATTTTATTAATAGTGTTATTATTTATTTTATTAAAGGTGCTTTATGTAACTTTTCTAAAAATATTTTTTTAACATATTTCTTCACTCTGTCACTATCTCCTGACAGACTGATGTTAGACAGGTAATCTCTGAAAAAAACTATAGTCTTCTGGCTTCTCCAGGTGGTACTAAAAGCATGTCTAAAACCCCACAGTGACCCGCCGTTAACCAGCCAATAAAAACAGAGTTTTGTTCATAAACGAGCTTGTCACGCCCATCTCCCGCCTGTCCCAGCCCGCAGCGCGCATCCGCGCACGTTCTCGTTCAAAGGATTGCAAAGCGATGCAGGACTGTTTTGTATGTGACACAAATGTATTAAATTCCCCTTCTTCATCCCTGATCTGGACTTTTCTTTTGTTTTTTTGCCAAAAGTCAAGTGATCGCTTCCTCCTCCGCTGACTCCATGACTGAAATGATGAGGAAATGAATGAATTTGTCACGAGCGAATTAAACTCGGGTTCAACGTGGCTGCGCGAGGCTCTGCAGATTTCCTGGTGTTCTGGTGTGCTGGACCAGCGCTCCATGTTTTTATTTTATTTTTTAGAACGTTTTATTAACATATAAACACAGAACATCGCAGCGGCTGCAGCAAGAGCCAGCTGCAGCTTGTGCCTTTTTTTCCCACCCGACCTGTCAATCAATTCAGTACGCGCGTAGAGCGGCGTTCGGCCCAACGCAGAGCTATAGGGCCTTTAGCAACATTCCTGCTTGACAAGTAAGTGTCTTTGCTTGAATCATTTATTATTAAAACTAAACAATAAAGATAACGAAGGTTACAGTACATGCGCATTCACGAGACAGGACATGCAGTGGGGGCGGAGCTATGGAGGCTGAGTTGCAGTTCAGCCAAGAGGAGGGGGAGGGACCAGAAACGTGTCTCTGTTCAAAAAATGTCTAAGTTCCAGCGTATTCCAGAAACTACATATAGCACCTTTAATAGTGTTATTATTTATCTCCTGACTTTTGTTCTGTGAAGAACCCAGAGAGGGTTATTTGATTGTGCTTTCTGGAAAACAATACATTTTTACATTTAGGCACTCCTGCAATCGTCACACTTTTTCCTGTTACAAACTGACTCCGGCCCCCCACCAGAGAAGGGAAAAGTTATGTGGCCCTCACAGGAAAAAGTTTGGGGACCCCTGGTGTAATGTATCCAAAATCCAAATACTTTGACTCCACATCCTCTCGGTAGTTTTAAACATTACTGATTGTTGCCTTAATATGTGTGGATACTCAAAGTGTAGCTGTCCTGAAACACCTACAATAAGCAAACAATTGAAAGAGTAAGTGAAAAAAAAAAAACTATTCTTTATGTCAGGTACAAAGTTGATAAAATACAGTGGTCAAGACCTGCAGCTTCTCGCAGCTTCTTGCAGCTTCAGCGTATATGTTTACGTGTTGCTATCTTAAAGGACTTTTTTTTTTTTTTAAAGTCGATTACAGAAATAAAAGCTGTGGTTTCATGGTTTTTAAAATGGTGGGTTTTATTCATGTATGGGAGGCTCTCTGAACAATGACCTGCGGTCTACAGACATCAGATTTTCAACAGGACTCAGGAGCTTTGAAGAACTGAGCTGAACGTTGGTGGGATCGACCAACGGGAAGACTCCAAAGCCTCGCCAAGTTGACCCGAGTAGTAGCCACATGTGGTGTTTCAGGTAAATGTTACTTGGCTTGAACAAAAGTCATTTAGATTTTTTTAAACAGCAACATAGTCAGCATTCATCAGTTCTTATAACTTTTTGCCCATGCATACAGTTTTGTGGACTCATGGGTTAGATGATTATTGATCATCCATCCATCCATTATCTTTTTACCCGCTTCGTCCATTTTGGGTCATGGGGGTCACCGGCGCCCATTTCCAGCAATCACTGTGCAAGGGGCGGGGTACACCCTGGACAGGTCTCCAGTCCATCACAGGGACACAGAGACAAACGAGACAAACAACCATTCACACTCATACCTAGGGACACTTTAGAGTTGTGCACTGATAAAATATTGCGTTAAACATTTAATAAACTATAAATCCTTTTTCATCATGATAAAATCCAACATATTTTGAAATTCTGTAATTTTAAGAGCCTTTGAGATTTATGTTTACATTTACTAAATGAATTATGATCTAAAATATTTTCAAATGCAGGCACATTTTTCTAATGTAACAGTTGGCAGAACAATTAAATTATTCATTTCTTGTCCTTGATCCTGATCTGCTGCATTTGCTATTGTATACCGTATTTTCTGGCGTATAAGTTGCTCTGGAGTATAAGTCGCATCAGTCAAAAAAAGCATCATGAAGAGGAAAAAAACATAGAAGTCGCTTCTGCATTTAAGTTGCATTTATTAGGTGTTTATTTAATGGTCAAAACAGCTTCATTTTACCTGGACAGTGCAGCACCATCCATCCATTCATTCAGCATGGCTGGAGCTGCTAGCGTTCCTCCGCCTGCACCAGTTGAGTGAAGCAAGTGCACATGGGAGAACTTGCTGTTTCAGTTCTTAGAAATTTAAAGCGTCAGACAAAAATTGCATTATGAATATGGGAAAAAAAATCATATATAATTTGCTTCAGCGCATAAGTTGCAGGACTGATAAACCTGTGCAAAAAACTGTGACTTATATGTTGGAAAATATGGTATTTCCCACAATAAATCAACAGACAAAAGATTAAAAATGTCTGGCTTCAGCCACCAAGTGTGTCTTTTTGTCTTTTAGATTGGTTAATCTTGCAGAGCTGAAACTTTGTTCATGTCTTTTTGTTAGGTTGTTTATTTATTTATTTATTTTTGGACACCTCTCATGATCCTGCGGCGTTGCCGGCAGCAGGTGAGTTTACTTTGGCTCTCAGAGGAACACACACAAGAACAAACACGTGGCTTTGTCATCATGTTGACACTCAAAAGGATTATTCTGTGCATAAACAGCAACAAGCTAAATCTATCAATTTTACACCCACGACAGGGCACACAAACACATGTTGACACACTGAGAAGTTCAGCTCTTGAAAACCAGACCGTTGAGAGCTGCATCACGTTTTGTAATCTGGTGTCTGTAATTTCACCTCTTCAGCTTCAACTCCGTGAGAGATGTCTTTCATGCTTTGTAATGTGAACAAAATGTATTTTTCTTCAAAAACAAAGTTTTTTATAATTCTTTATTGATGATCCTGTTCTCTTTTTGAAAAAAAAAAGGTTTTGTCGCTATGACAACAAGCTTGCATCCGTGCGCTGAAGCTCTCTGCAGCTTTGTGCTTTTGTTCTGTCACATGGGGAGCAGGAAGGTCTATTTTAGTAAAAGCCCTGATTTGTTGTAGATAATTATTCCAGATTTACACACATACAGCATGCACTGACAAACAAAAAGAGAGCTAAGCTGGATAGAAGTTAAATGAAACAAATGGAAATCGAGACGAAGCTGAAGGACCTGCTGCGTGGCCAGGTGTTGACTTGTTGAAAGACTACATCCGAGTGCTGATCCAGGAGGGTAAGACATGTGAACACATTATGTCACTGGTGTAGCAATGTGCTGTCTGGTTCCCCCAAATCACTAGAGGTAACCTGAAGTCATGCAGTGGCGGACTTAGACATTTTGGGGCCCCAGGCAAGCCTTTGTAAAGGGGCCCTCCCCCAAGTCAGCCTAAATGTACCATTAGGCCCTGCCCTGAAGGTAAAAGATTTTCATGTTCATACTCTAATACTGGGAACTAGACAATAAAAAGTTTTTTTCTCTACTTTAATAAGGTACAACTGTCCTTTAAAGTCTTTTTACGTTTTTCCGCTCCGCTTTCGTATCTTCGCGTTGGCTTCATCTGTTTTCCATCTCCTCTGTCTTCCCGCTCAAGCATACTGAGCACTTCCTGGATTTTTGGGTGATGTGTAACGCTCATTAAGGCTAGGCGCCTGACCACGGCCAGATATGGTAAATAGGCAGTCAGAAAAGGTTCAGCTGAGGAGCCTGTTGTGTGAATAAAACACCATCAGACAAGAAGCAATTTTTAAGTTGTTTGTATTATATAGACTTGGGAAGGTATTTATAATAATATTGTTTGTAATAATAATCATTTTCTTTGAGTATAACCAATAGACAAAATACACACAACAAAACAGACCCTGATTACACCCAAGAGTTCTTTTTTTTCTATTTTAAATCAGTTCTTGAATCCCGGATGATTAAAGGTCCATCAATCAATAATTGTTACGGTTGCGGGTGTACCCAGAATGAAAGACCAGAATCGAACAGAAACCAGAACTCAGAGAATAATTTACAGTGTTTATTTACAGTCAGTGAATAAAGAATGACATCCATGAGGGGGGCAGGAACACCTGAGGAGAGGAGGGGATGTTTAATGGACTGTTGTTGAATGAATAGTTGTTGTACTGAAGTAATCCTTACGATGAGAAGTCTTAAACAGAGTGCTGATGTGGTGATCCAATTCTCCAGTAATCCAAGGTAGGACCAAGCATTTGAAAAGGCAAGTGGTGGAAGGCAGGCAGCAGCTTATTGAGAGGCAGGAGGAGTTGAAGCTCATGTGGAACTCAGGCAGGGCAGGAACACGGTGAATCCAAGAACTCTGAAGAGACGCAGAGAAAAACACAATCTTAGAATCAACTAATATCAATAAAAACTGGCTAGAACACTACTACCATTAGTAGGCAATGTCCCAGCGCCTGTAGAGTGGTTCCTGGGTCTTCTTATACTCCTCCTGGGTGTTGGTTGATTAGAAGCAGCTGCTGCCAATTAGGAGTGTGAAGGAGAGAGGGAGGCAGGGTGTAGAGCAGGGGCCTCATGTACAAAGACTTGCGTAGATTTCTTACTGAAAAGTAACGTACGGACAAATCCAGAAAAGTGTCCACGCACAAAAAAATCCAGATTTATCAAACTGTGCGTACACCGGAATCCACGCACATTCCTTATGTACAACACAATCAACGTGGAATTCAGCGCACATGAGAGAGTGGCCGACTCCGCCCTTGACACGCCTCCGTATGAATATGCAAAGTCATTCAAATATGCCATGCACGACAGGAATGTCGTCTCTGCTCCATTGCAAATCATGTCGGAACGTAGAAAAAAGAGGAACTTCACGGACTGTGAACAGGAATCACTTCTGAGTGAGGCAGAGAAGCACGGAAAAAGACTTCATTCGGCACGCACAGTGCAAAACAAACCATCCACATTTAAATAAGAAGTTGACCAAGCTAATCTAACATGCCTGTATAGCTTAGTGGCGAACGCGCCCGCCCTTCGTCCCAAAGGTCGTGAGATCGACTCCCGCTTGGTACAATGTTTTTTTTTTTCATTCCAGATTTAAAGACCACAGGAAAACTATTGAATGAAACAACAAGAAATAGAACAATACATGAAATGAAAGGAAGCAGACGATTTATTGTTTTGTAAATAGTTTTCATGTGTATTTCAATCTGGAACGAAAAAAAAAAGAAAAACGTTGTACCATGCGGGAGTCGATCTCACGACCTTTGGAACTAAAGGCAAGCGCTTTACCCACTGACCTAAACGTAGGCGTGTTAATACAGCTTGGTTAACTTCTTATTTAAAGAAATTACATCTCATTGTTGTCAATATTGTTGCCACTATCTGGCGCATGCTTTTATATCCACTCATCTAATTGCGTCCATGTGGATGTAATAATCGTTAATCATGTGTGTTTGGTGGGATTTATGATTGTTTTCACATCGTGGACACGGTTTCACAGATCACCTGTAAGTGTCGCCAAAGGAACAATAACCACAGAAACGTGCGTACGCAAGCAGGGGAGCAGCCGTGGATTTCTACGTGGATGCGCAGATATTCCCGTTCATATCAGATTTGATACATACGCCACTTTGCGTGGAAAGTGACGTGCGCACGGTTTTTGTGCGCACGCAAGGTTGATACATGAGGCCCCAGGGGCCTCATGTATCAACCATGCGTGCGCACAAAAACATTGCGCACGTCACTTTCCACGCAAAGTGGCGTATGTATCAAATCTGATATGAACGGGAATATCTGCGCATCCACGTAGAAATCCACGGCTGCTCCCCTGTTGGCGTACGCACGTTTCTGTGGTTATTGTTCCTTTGGCGACACTTACAGGTGATCTGTGAAACCGTGTCCACGATGTGAAAACAATCATAAATCCCACCAAACACACATGATTAACGATTATTACATCCACATGGACGCAATTAGATGAGTGGATATAAAAGCATGCGCCAGATAGTGGCAACAATATTGACAACAATGAGATGTAATTTCTTTAGATAAGAAGTTAACCAAGGTGTATTAACACGCCTACGTTTAGGTCAGTGGGTAAAGCGCTTGCCTTTAGTTCCAAAGGTCGTGAGATCGACTCCCGCATGGTACAACGTTTTTCTTTTTTTTTTCGTTCCAGATTGAAATACACATGAAAACTATTTACAAAACAATAAATCGTCTGCTTCCTTTCATTTCATGTATTGTTCTATTTCTTGTTGTTTCATTCAATAGTTTTCCTGTGGTCTTTAAATCTGGAATGAAAAAAAAAAACATTGTACCAAGCGGGAGTCGATCTCACGACCTTTGGGACGAAGGGCGGGCGCGTTCGCCACTAAGCTATACAGGCATGTTAGATCAGCTTGGTCAACTTCTTATTTAAAAGTGGATGGTTTGTTTTGCACTGTGCGTGCCGAATGAAGCCTTTTTCCGTGCTTCTCTGCCTCACTCAGAAGTGATTTCTGTTCACAGTCCGTGAAGTTCCTCTTTTTTCCACGTTCCGACATGATTTGCAATGGAGCAGAGACGACATTCCTGTCGTGCATGGCATATTTGAATGACTTTGCATATTCATACGGAGGCGTGTCAAAGGCGGAGTCGGCCACTCTCTCATGTGCGCTGAATTCCACGTTGATTGTGTTGTACATAAGGAATGTGCGTGGATTCCGGTGTACGCACAGTTTGATAAATCTGGATTTTTTTGTGCGTGGACACTTTTCTGGATTTGTCCGTACGTGACTTTTCAGTAAGAAATCTACGCAAGTCTTTGTACATGAGGCCCCAGGACTCCTACAATAATCTGGTAGTTTGTAGTTCATGATCCAGGGTAATGTGTCCAGAAAAAAACAAATAGTTTGGTGCAATTTAAGTCCTACCGCACAGCTGCGGTGATCCGGTAGCTCGCCATCCTGGGTGGGAACAGGGGGTGAAAAAAACCCTGACCTAAACAAGGTCATAAACAAAACAAAAATTAGCATTACTATATACACAGGACTAAACTGTTATCAAAAATAGTTAAACATTCACATAGTTAAACATTCACAAAAACAAATAAAATAATTCCAGCAGGTATTTTTCAAGAATCATTCAAATGTCCTGTTAAGCACCTTGGTCAATGCAAGGCATTGTAGGAAGGTGCTATACAAATAAAGTTTATTATTATTATTATTATTATAACTTCAATTCAAAGACCACATCAACAGTACAGATCAAATTAAAGTTACAGATCAAGTTTTAAAGTGCACTTCCAAGTTGTATCCAAGTTTAATTCATATAAGAGTCAATTAAGCTTAATTTACTTCAATATTGTTTCAAAAAACAAATAGTAATTTCTTTTGTTTTGTTGCGCAACCCAAAAGAAATTAACCAATTCCAAATTTCTATAGGCAGTCAACAGATTTAATGAAAAGTAACTAAAATGATCCTAAAAGGATGAAATTACAAAAATCAAAGGATTTATTTAATACTTTACGTATATATATTCTATTCGGCCACGAAATTAACAAAAAGAGAATGATCTTTTAATCACTAAGACCACTTTTAAATCTCAAATACATAAATGGAGTGGGCGTGTCGCCACCGCATTTCTATTTCATAAAAGGAACCCAAATACATAAAACAAATGACTCACCGTCGAGTGGTTGACACAAAACACCCAATACAATCCTCCGGCCGCGTTAATTTGGCTTGATACAGCGGGGTTCTCCCATGATTTATGAAGACAACAAGCACAAGCAGCTAGCCACAGTGTTAGCAGTTCAATAATGATGGAGCGGAGTTCACCTCTGACCCGGAAGATGTCAAGATGGAATAGTCCATGTTAGTAGGGGGATACAGAAATCGACCGTTTTTTGTATTGCGTTTTTAATGATCGTTTTCATCGTAACTATAATTATTTTTATGTTAAACGTACATTAACAAGCAGGAGCAATGTTAGGATGTAGGTGACTGGCCGGGGCGGGGCGGGGCCGGGGCCCCTGCTGATTGGGGGCCCCAGGCAACGGCCTCAATTGCCTATATGGTAGATCCGCGTCTGAAGTCATGACCTATACCACTTCATGTCATGATACCAGGAGTAGAACTGATGTTTGATTGGTGCTCTCCCCTCAGTGCTGCCATGAATGCATGATGATGGTCAGCACTGCGGCAGAGAAGAGATTCATCAAAAAGATTAATGCAACACTGATAATTCCATACTGTCTGGTCCCAGCCCAACTCCAAAAACATTTGTCTGTGTTAAATAGCAGCATGCAGGTGGTACAGTAAACCTGTAGACCAGCTGATGCCGGTTGTTGCAACATGAAGCAAGATCATGACACCATGTGTTCTAAAGAGTCCAATACCTGTGTCGGATAGGCAGCGATGTCATGATGTTTGTGATTCTTGGTGATCTGAACCTTCCCGACATTTGTGGGTGTGTCCTAATGTCTACTTCTTCAGGCGGCTGAGGCGAGCTGGTCTGGGAAGCTCAGTCCTCACCTCCTTCTACAGGTGTGCAGCGGAGAGCATCCTGTGCTCCAGCATCAACGTGTGGCATGGAGGCTGCACAGCTGCAGAAAGAAAAGCTCTGCAGAGAGTGGTGAAGGCTGCACAGAAGACTGTTGGAGTCAGTCTTCCCACCATCACAGACATCTACAACTCCAGATGCAGGAAGAGAGCCCCCTGCATCAGGAAGGACCCCACTCACCCAGCACACACACTTTTTGCCCCACTCCCCTCAGGTAGTAGGTTGAAGAGTATTAAGTTTAGAACCACTAGACTGAGGAACAGCTTCTACCCTGAGGCTGTTAGACTCATGAATCCTAATCAGGATAATCACTGTGAAAAAAAGACTGTAATGCCACTTGATAGTGCTGCTGATCATCCATGTTGCTGATTTATTTCATGCTGCTGTATTCATTACTCATCTGCTCACACAGATTCATATTCGGGCTCCTGTTCTTCAGCATATTGTTTTTGTACTACTAGTGCTTGGTGTATTCTTAGTTTAGTGTATTTCTTAGTTCATATCTTAGATCTATTACTGTTTTCCTTTACAATTTATACTTATGTTGGATGTAACTGGGACCCTGTGTACAAAGTACATAATTTCGTTCCACCACATGTACCACATGTGATGGAATGACAATAAAGAAACCTTTACCTTGACCTAACATTCCCAGTGGTTCCAGCATTAGGCCACTGCAACATCTGCATGCCTCTCCTGCTGGGAAATGTCTCAGCAGGACCAGCTGGCCTCATGCAAACCCACAACAAGTTCTCAGTCAAATTTCCTCAAGTGATTAAAAGGCTGCTCAATGCATTCACAAGCTGACATTAACTCATCGTTTAAATTTATTTTGCACTCTCCAGCAACTGCCTGATAACTCTATCACTCCACTCCTGATGCCTCTATACCGTCTGGTCTCATTCTAGCTTGTCCAGCTCCATATAAACCAGTTGATTTCATACCCATCGCTGGTCTGCATGTGGACTAAATGGGACCTAAATGGGACCGTGTCTTGTGTGCTTTAACTTTTTGTGTCTGTGCATGTGTGGTCCTACGGTTGTCAGGAGCGGAGCAGTTAACTTAAGTACAACTTTTAACTCAGACCGGAAAACTAGCCAAAATATTCCAAATGTGGAGGATTTGACTCATCTTTTAATCCCTGCAAGGGAACTAGTTTGCAAAACACCAGCAGCACCAAAACACACACTTCTGCACACACACACACATCCACAAAGACACAGCTGGTCCCCCTTCCCTTCCCCTTCTTTAGAGATAACTCCAACAAAACGTCTGTCATCCTTACTCACTCATGCACAAGCAGGGGAGCCGGCACACGCCAGTGGATCAATTTAGTACAAAAAGCTGTGGCATTCTTCAAATGTAATGGGCTTTGATGTCGACGCTGAGCTGCATTACAGAACTCCTCTGAAGCCAGTGAAACCTCTTTTCATCTCTCTGCTCCTATGTTGAGGATGTCGGCAGAATCTTGCCTCACACTTCTCTTTAGGCCGATCATGAAACCATTGTTCTCTTTTAATATTTTCTTATTAATGCATTTGTTTTCCAGTCCAACCTCGTCCAACTTTTGACCCACATTCAGGGCATCGTTGAGATCAAATTGAGTGTGAATAGTTTAGAGAGAGAGAGATAGAAGAAACCATCATGTTACCTTTCCATGAGGATGATCCAGCTCTGCTGTCCTTTGATAAGTACACGCTGCCCCCTGGTGGAGGCTTTTGTCAAAGCAGGCGTCTGTAATCTGGTTTGGTCGTTTCATTGTAAAATTTCATACATTGTTTTAAACTCATGATTAAGAAAATTATTTAATTTCAGAAATGATTCATCTTAAACACTTTTCTTGTTTCCTGGGAGAAAACAACAGTTAGAAGTTGATCATGTTTCATAACATTTCTTAATAATTCAACAACAACAACAACAACAACAACAACAACAACAACAACAACAACAACAACAACAACAACAACAACAACAACAAAAGGATTATCTAACATTGATATCTAATATCACACTGATTAGAAGTGCCCATT
>JBBPBX010017304.1:0-10900 GCA_038048925.1 Garcialebias charrua | reverse complement strand
ATATATATATATATATATATATATATATATATATATATATATATATATATATATATATATATATATATATATATATATATATATATATATATATATATATTAGGGGTGTAACGGTACGCTAAAATCACATTTCGGTTCGGTTCAATTACAAGGAGGGCTCGGTTCGGTTTATTTTCGGTTTATTTTCGGTACAAAAAAAAAAAGACAAAATAAAGACTTACAAAATGTTTATTTTGAAAATATGCCAAAAATATGTTTGTATTGTATTGTAGTAATAAATAAAAGTGACCCATTTGGATGATATTTTAAATAAACAGCACTCTACAATAAATAAATTATATTAAAAATAATAAAAATCTTAATGAATACAATAACAGTCAGAACCAGAACAATAAGCAGCAACAGACTGTTTACAAT
Source organism: Garcialebias charrua (assembly GCA_038048925.1). Classification (NCBI taxonomy): domain Eukaryota; kingdom Metazoa; phylum Chordata; class Actinopteri; order Cyprinodontiformes; family Rivulidae; genus Garcialebias; species Garcialebias charrua. The sequence continues at coordinate 10,483 of JBBPBX010017304.1, read as the reverse complement.
CTTAACTAATAAAGTTTTTGTCCAGTAGCACCAGTGTGGCTGTATTTGTCCTCATTACTCACAACCTCTTCTTGGTGGGACTGGTCCTGGAACAGTTCCAGAGTTCAATTCAGTCATCACACACTTCTTAGCTGCAGCAGGTGATCTCTGGTGGATTTCCCTGAAGTGGAAGGAGAGCAGCTACCTCTGTAACTGGAAATACTGGAAATAAAACACAGAGGTAAAAAAATAAGTTAATAAGATTATAATTTTAAATAATAATAAATTATAAATAATAATTATAATAAAATAACAATACCTCTTGAACGGTTGAATATCTCACTCATCATCAGGGCAGGGTTTAAATCAGCTCCAGGACTTGTTGACCATCAGTTTTAGTTTTTTCATAAAGAGCTGAACTTTTTGACTTAAGTGTTGACGTGATGGATGTCTCATAGCAAGGATCAACTGTGCATTAAAAACTTTCAGACTTAGATTCAGAGCTTTAAAAACTCATACAGTTTGTGTTATTGATCTGGACCCATCTAAATTACCTGATGAAGTTGTTTAAATGCAGCTGTGTTGTTAGCGCACTTTGTAGAAGTTGTTTAAATGCAGCTGTGTGGTTAGCGTACTTTGTAACAGCTCGTTCACGTTCTGATGACGTAGTTTCCAGCGCGTTCACGTTAGACGTGTTGCTGCTGCAGATCCAGTCTTCATGAAAAAACGTCCACACACACAGCTTTGTGCGCTCGTCTTTTAACAAGAAAACCATAACGTTAACAAACAGGAAACCGCAGCGAGAAGCTAACGGCTAATGCTGCGCGTGCTGCGAGATAATAGCTCCGTGCTGAAACGCGCCCAGGAAATTTTGTTCCGCGGCGCACATATTAACATTCAATGAGTGAAAAAATAACCGTTTCGGTACAGCACGTTCGGTTCGGTCCACCTCCGTACCTTTTCGGTTCGGTACACCAACTACAACCGTTACATGCCTAATATATATACATATATATATATATATATATATACATATATATATATACATATATATATATATATATATACATATATATATATATATATATATATATATATATATATATATATACATATACTGCATATATATAACCAGTGATGGCATAGTTACATTGAAAAAGTAACTTAGTTAAGTTACTGATTAGTCTTTGGGAAAAGTAACTTAGTTAAGTTACTGATTACTTGATTTGGAAAGTAACTAAGTTAGATTACTAAGTTACTTTAGTTACTTTCAGCAGCTGCTGACAAGAACCCTCTCTGTCACAATACATAAAAAATGTAAATGTATTAATAAAATAATTACTAGTAAAAATATTCAAAAACAAAATGGTCTTTCTTGACTTCATTAAACATAAATACTTGTTTTTATGAAACATAAAAGTCTGAGGTCATTAAACAAATACTTTTTATAAAAAATAAGGCAATATTTCTTGATATATCATCATAAATGAAGGTTGAATGAATAAAGGAATACTTGCTTTATATAAAAAATAGTGTCTTCTTGACTTCACTAAACAAATAATATTTTTACAAAAAAGTATTTCTGTAAAAACTTTTTAAAATAAATAATATAATAAAGACAGTCTTTTAACATCAAAATCAGAGTTTTTTATTTTTATTTTAGAAAACTGTGTACACATGGGTCTTAGTTACATCCAAACAAACATATAAATTGTAAAAGAAAAACAGAAATACGTTCTAAGATATGAATTAAGAAATACTCTAAACTAAGAATACACTAAGCACTAATAGTACAAAAACAATATGCTGAACAACTGCAGTATATATCCATACTTTTTTCTATCCATAAAGTAATAACAAAAATATATTTCTGAATCAAAAAAGGCGTTCAATACAGGATCAACTGGACTTTATTTGTTGCAGAAAACGTTTCGACTTCTGTCCAGAAGTCTTTTTCAATTCTGAATGGAAGCTGTGAGAACGAGAAGTTTTATACAGGCTCAAAGCCCCAGTTCTCACACAGGTTGAACTCTGTAAAGGGCTATCATGCTGTGCGTTCTCCTGACACTGAATGGAGCTGTAGATGAGCTTGTTTGCGTAAATACCAGAAGAAACCAGAACAAAGAATGTATTGTATTTGTATGTAAATACCAGAAGACCAGTTTCTACACAGCAGGAGGTGTGGGGGGGCTGCACCGAAGTCAAGCTTGTTGTTTTGGTCGCGGGGTGGTGGTGGCGGGGGGACCTCCTGACTCGCAGCTGCAGCTCTCTGCTTGAGAGGCTTGTGCTGCGACTCCAAATGTAAACTGAACTGCAGTGAAAGTGGTCCTCCTCTCAGCTCCTCCGTGGAGCTGTGAGCTGAGCGCCGCACTCAGCTCACAGCTCCTGACTGTCACGCACGCTGCGGTGTCAGGTTTCAGTCAGAGCAGCTGACCGAGTTTCCGTCTTTTTTTTTTATCACTCCCGGCCGAGGCGCATTGAGTAAATAAAATTACAGTACAACAGAAAATTACAAAAAAGTAACGCAAAATAATTTGGAGAAAGTAACTTTTAATCTGATTACTGGATTTTAAATAGCAACGCGTTAGATTACTAGTTACTGAAAAAAGTGGTCCGACAAGAGTAACGCGTTACTTTGTAACGCGTTAGTGACATCACTGTATATACCCAACCCCCAACCTACGACTCCATTGACCTACGGCACCCCTGGACCTACGAACGAGCAATTTTAAAGAATTCCATTGACGTACGGCAAAAAGTTTGTGACCTACGAACGAACCAAGATAATCGAGCTACGGCATACTGATGCACGACCTACGAACAAGCCCTATTATAAGTATATAATCGAGCTATGGCGTAACTGCGTCAGTACGACAAGCGGACAGGTGGGGGAGGGGATTTCCTTGGCTGTTGTTTGTTGGGCATGGGCATGACACTGCGCATGACAGTGGAAAAGTACCGCCAGCGAGAGGGGGCGGCTGGGCTTCCAGCGGATGTACACACAGCCGCAGTGCACCTGGCGGCGGAGGGATCCGTACAGCGGTACTATTTAAATGGCTGAGAAAAACATCATCTGTCTACCTACACTTCAGTCAAAGTAAAGCAATTTTGTTTCATTTTTCTGCTGCTTCTAGCTTTTTCTGAGTTCATGGACTTCTTTCTCATGCACATGGACACACATCTACGCACTGGTTTCAAAAACATGATGGTTGCAACATGTTTCTGATAGATGTGATGCTGCTGATGGATTGATGGATGGATGGATCTGAGTTCCTGATTTGCTGCTGTTCTGATGTTAAAAGCTGCTCTTTGAGAAGTGCTAATGGTTCATGGTTGACATCATTTTGCTGATGGATGGATGGATGGATGGATGCATGTGGTTTTATGCAGATTTGCTGCAGTTCTGATGTTAAAAGCTGCACTTTGAGAAGTGTTGATGTTTCATTGTTGACATCATTTGCTGATGTGAGTTCCTGCTGATTTTGCTGCTGTTCTGATGTTAAAAGATGCTCTTTGAGAAGTGCTCATGTGTCATTGTTGACATCATTTTGCTGATGTGAGTTCCTGCTGATTTTGCTGCTGTTCTGATGTTAAAAGATGCTCTTTGAGAAGGGTTCATGGTTGACATCATTTTGTAGGTCACAATCTACCTGATTTGCTGCAGTTCTGATGTTAAGTTACTGATGTACAGTTACTGTGTGTGTTTATGGATGAATGTGTGGTTTAATGTGTTAGATAAGTGTTTGTAAATAAAGTTCTGTGCATGTTTATGGCCCAGTATGTCTGCTTGTTCAGTCTCATGCCGATAAATATGTGTGCGGCGCTCCGTTAGCGGTATTTCCGCGACCTCCGAACGAAAACAAGGACCTACGAACGGGACGCTATTTTCACCCCCTAGATACGGCAGAATCGAGCTGTGAACGGTCCTTAGGTCCGGAACTCGTTCGTAGTTCGGGGTTCCCTGTATATATATATATAGCCCTCCCTGGGCTGCCACCTTACCGTGGTGGAGGGGTTTGAGTGTCCCAATGATCCTAGGAGCTATGCTGTCAGGGGCTTCATGCCCCTAGTAGGGTCACCCAAGGCAGACAGGTCCTAGGTGAGGGACCAGACAAAGTGCAGCCCAAAGACCCCTTATGATGAGTCAAATCACTGGAAACAATGTTCCCTCGCCCGGACGCGGGTCACCGGGGCCCCACTCTGGAGCCAGGCCCGGAGGAGGGGCACGTTGGCGAGCGCCTGGTGGCCGGGCTTTTACCCATGGAGCTCGGCCGGGCACAGCCCGAAGAGGAGACGTGGGTCCCCCTTCCCATGGGCTCACCACCTGTGGGAGGGGCCAAAGGGGTCGGGTGCATTGTGGAATGGGTGGTGGCCGAGGGCGGGGACCCTGGCGGTCTGATCCTCGGCTACAGAAGCTGGCCATTGGGACATGGAATGTCACCTCTCTGGTGGGGAAGGAGCCTGAGCTAGTGTGTGAGGTTGAGAGGTTCCGGCTAGAAATAGTCGGACTCACCTCAACGCATGGCTCTGGCTCTGGAACCAGTTTCCTTGAGAGGGGTTGGACACTCTTCCACTCTGGAGTTGCCCCTGGTGAGAGGCGCCGAGCAGGAGTGGGCATACTTGTTGCCCCCCATCTTGGTGCCTGTACGTTGGGGTTCACCCCGGTGAACGAGAGGGTAGCCTCCCTTCGCCTACGTGTGGGGGGACGGGCTCTGACTGTTGTTTGTGCCTATGCGCCAAACGGCAGCGCAGATTACCCACCCTTTTTGGAGTCCTTGGAGGGGGTATTGGAGGGTGCGCCTCCTGGGGACTCCCTTGTTCTGCTGGGGGACTTCAACGCTCACGTGGGCAATGACAGTGAGACCTGGAGGGGTGTGGTTGGGAGGAACGGCCCCCCTGATCTGAACCCGAGTGGTGTTCTGTTGTTGGACTTCTGTGCTCGTCATGGATTGTCCATAACGAACACCATGTTCAGGCATAAGGGTGTCCATATGTGCTCTTGGCACCAGGACACCCTAGGTCGCAGTTCGATGATCGACTTTGTTGTCGTCTCATCTGATCTGCGGCCGCATGTCCTGGACACTCGGGTGAAGAGAGGGGCGGAGCTGTCAACTGACCACTACCTGGTGGTGAGTTGGCTCCGATGGTGGGGGAGGATGCCGGTCAGACCTGGCAGACCCAAACGTATTGTGAGGGTCTGCTGGGAACGTCTGGCAGAGTCTCCCGTAAGACGGAGCTTTAACTCCCACCTCCGGGAGAGCTTTGAACACGTTCCGAGGGAGGCGGGGGACATTGAGTCCGAGTGGGCCATGTTCCGCGCCTCTATTGTCGAGGCAGCTTATCAGAGTTGTGGCCGCAAGGTTGTTGGTGCCTGTCGTGGTGGCAACCCTCGAACCCGGTGGTGGACACCGGCGGTGAGGGATGCTGTCAAGCTGAAGAAGGAGTCCTATTGGGCCTTTTTGGCCTGTGGGACCCCGGAAGCAGCAGATAGGTACCGGCAGTCCAAGCGGCATGCGGCTCGGGTGGTTGCTGAGGCAAAAACTCGGGCGTGGGAGGAGTTCGGAGAGGCCATGGAGAATGACTTCCGTACGGCTTCGAGGCGATTCTGGTCCACCATCCGGCGTCTCAGGGGGGGAAAGCGGTACGCGACCAACACCATTTATGGTGGGGATGGCGTGCTGTTGACCTCAACTCGGGATGTTGTGAGTCGGTGGGCGGAATACTTCGAAGACCTCCTCAATCCTACTGGCACGTCTTCCACTGAGGAAGCGGAGCCTGGGGATTTTGGGTCGGGCTCTCCAATCTCTGGTGCTGAGGTCGCCAAGGTGGTTAAAAAGCTCCGTGGTGGCAGGGCTCCGGGGGTGGATGAGATTCGTCCTGAGTTCCTTAGGGCTCTGGATGTTGTGGGGTTGTGTTGGCTTACGCGACTCTGCAATATCGCGTGGACATCGGGGGCAGTTCCCTTGGATTGGCAGACTGGGGTGGTGGTTCCCCTATTCAAAAAGGGGGACCGTAGGGTGTGTTCCAACTATAGGGGGATCACACTCTTAAGCCTCCCTGGTAAGGTCTATTCAGGGGTTCTGGAGAGGAGGGTCCGTCGGATAGTCGAACCTCGGATTCAGGAGGAGCAGTGTGGTTTTCGTCCTGGTCGTGGAACACTAGACCAGCTCTACACCCTCAGCAGGGTCCTGGAGGGTGCGTGGGAGTTTGCCCAACCAGTTTACATGTGCTTTGTGGACTTGGAGAAGGCATTCGACCGCGTCCCTCGGGGGGTTCTGTGGGGGGTACTCCGGGAGTATGGGGTACCAGGCCCTTTGATATGGGCTGTTAGGTCCCTGTACGACCGGTGTCAGAGCATGGTCCGCATCGCTGGCAGTAAGTCAGGCTCGTTTCCGGTGAGAGTTGGACTCCGCCAAGGTTGCCCTTTGTCACCGATTCTGTTCATAACTTTTATGGACAGAATTTCTAGGCGCAGCCAAGGTGTTGAGAGGATCCGTTTTGGTGGCCTTAGAATCGCTTCTCTGTTTTTTGCAGATGATGTGGTCCTATTGGCTTCATCAGATCGTGATCTACAGCTTTCACTGGAGCGGTTTGCAGCCGAGTGTGATGCGGCCGGGATGAGGATCAGTTCCTCCAAATCCGAGGCCATGGTCTTGAGCCGGAAAAGGGTAGCATGCCCTCTCCGGGTCGGGGAGGAGGTCCTGCCCCAAGTGGAGGAGTTTAAGTATCTCGGGGTCTTGTTCACGAATGAGGGAAAACTGGAGCGTGAGATCGATAGGCGGATAGGTGCAGCGTCCGCAGTGAAGCGGGCGCTGTACCGGTCTGTCGTGGTGAAGAGAGAGCTGAGTCAAAAGGCAAAGCTCTCAATTTACCGATCGATCTACGTTCCCACCCTCATCTATGGTCATGAGCTTTGGGTTGTGACCGAAAGAACAAGATCTCGGATACAAGCGGCTGAAATGAGTTTTCTCCGCAGGGTGTCTGGACTCTCCCTTAGAGATAGGGTGAGAAGCTCAGTCATCCGGGAGGGACTCGGAGTAGAGCCGCTGCTTCTCCACATCGAGAGGAGCCAGTTGAGGTGGCTCGGGCATCTGGTTAGGATGCCTCCTGGACGCCTCCCTGGTGAGGTGTTCCGGGCATGTCCCACCGGGAGGAGACCCAGAGGAAGACCCAGGACACGCTGGAGGGACTATGTTTCTCGGCTGGCCTGGGAACGCCTTGGGATTCCCCCAGAGGAGCTGCTCCAAGTGGCTGGGGAGAGGGAAGTCTGGGCCTCCCTACTTAGGCTGCTACCCCCGCGACCCGACCCCGGATAAGCGGAAGAAAATGGATGGATGGATGGATGGATATGTATATATATATATATATATATATATATATATATATATATATATATATATATATATATATATATATATATATATATATAATGGGGCGGCCGTGGTGTAGTGGTAATGGCAGTCGACCCCTGATCGGAAGGTTGGAGGTTCGAATCCCGCATCCGCCCACCATGTGTCGTTGTGTCCCTGGGCAAGACACTTAACCCCGAGTTGCTCCCGGTAGATCTGGATGGCGCCTTGCAAGGCAGGCTACCACTACTGGTGTATGAATGGGTGGATGGCTGGTACTGTAAAGTGCTTTGGGGCTCCTCACAGGGGGCTGGAAAGCGCTATATAAATAAGCTCCATTTACCATTTACATGAATGTTACAGGGTTGTCATATGGGTGCCAAGGTTTGACTTTCTACAACATTTGCTTAATTTCTTCACATTTTGACTAAATCAGACTTTCAAAATGTGCCGACAAGCGTCTGATTAAAAGCAGTGGAGTGTCCCACTGGAGTCATTTGACCCGGAAACGTTTTTCTAACTCAGAGTAGGTATTTGTGTCATCAGCTTCTATCTCCTGACAGGTGAGATAGATGTAAAGACGCATGGTGTTCCCTGCACTGTTTCAATGCTTTCATCATCATCATCATCATCATCATCATCATCATCATCATCATCATCATCATCATCATCATCATCATCATCATCATCATCATCATCATCATCATCATCATCATCATCATCATCACTTTTAGGGATTTAAAATGATTTAAAAGGTTTTAAGGATTGTGAAAGCCATGCGTGCTTTAAAGCAGAGCCCTGACATAGATCTCCCACATTCCAGGTGAATTGATCCTCATTGTGTCATGGCTCAGGCTTCATTGATGAATAGCTATGACCTGACTTTTTGCTGATCGTGTAGTCTAAGAGAGTTGAAAGGTCGTTCAAAAGTTTCGCTGTTCCAAATGAAAAATGTGCCACTCTGGTCTGAAAACACATTCTAACAACATTTTAGACAACATTTTTCCCTGACTTCCACTGGAGCGCAACATACCTCTTCCAACTTTCCACAGAGCTTAAATGTGTCTTTTAAATTTTTCATGAAGTCTCATTAAATGGACTCATTAAGTTGTTGTTCTGCAAGATCTGCTCAAAATGATGAAGAACCTGGTTCTACTTGGTACCGATATAACTGTGCACATGAAAATTAGCAGGAAAACCAGTTTTGACGCCATGTTTATGTTTATTAAATTTGTTCATTTTTTTACCAAAAAAACAATACAAGACAATCTCATAAATGTTAACTGTAAAAATAGTTTGTTTCACATGGACAACGAAAGGATTTTGTCAAACTGTCTCTGACAGGCTTCACAGAAGAAACAGTTTTCAAAGTTTGAACAGGTGACAGGAAGTTGGACTGTATCTCACAGGACTAGTGTTTTGATATCAAGTTTTGCACAGTCTACATTTAGGTTACATAATGTTGCAAGACTTAACCACAAAATGTTACAGAGCAGCCGCAGTGTGTAGTTGTTCTTTTCCCTTTAATCTTCAATCCAGTGTGTCTCTCACTGCTTTATTTATCCACAGACACTGGTGACTCTGTGCTGCTTGTCCTATTGGACCTCTCATCCGCGTTCGACACCATCGACCATGAGATCCTCATTGCTAGGTTGGAGCAGTGGGTGGGCGTCACAGGGTCAGCCCTCAATTGGTTCAGATCCTACCTCTCTGACAGATCCTTTTGACGTAGTGTATATATTTTTTTTATTGTGTTTTTTTACTGTGTTTTTCATTGTTCTTATACATTTTTATTTACTTTTACTGCTGTTAATATCATAATTGTTACTATTGATGTGTGTTACTGTTCTGTAAATTTTTGAACCTCTTTTATGTTGTTTGTGAAGCACCTTGATAACAGTTTATCTGTTTTAACTGTGCTATAGAAATAAAATTGACTTGACTTGACTTGACTTTTGTATTTCCATCAATGATTTTAGTTCTGCAGTGGCGGCACTTAAATGGGGGGTACCGCAGGGGTCCATCCTGGGTCCTCTCTTATTCTCCTTATACCTGCTGCCACTTGGTGCTATTTTCCGGAAACATAATATACCCTTCCACTTCTACGCTGATGACTGTCAAATTTACTTCCCCCTAAGACAAAATGGTACAGGCTCTATTCAACCTCTGCTCGACTGCCTGGCTGACATCAGGGACTGGATGGCTTTAAATTTCTTAAGCTTCAATGATAAGAAGTCTGAAGCCATATTGTTCCTTCCCAATGACACAACCTCAAACCACTGCATTGACCTGTCTGCTCTACCCTGTCCGAAAAACAAAAAGTCACAAATCTGGGAGTGATAATGGATCCTTCCATGAAACTCAACAGTCATGTAAACATGATCGTCAAATCCTGTTTTTTCCAGCTGAGGCGTCTGTCTAAGCTGAAGCCCATATTATCCAAAAAGCACCTGGAGACAGTGATTCACGCATTCATTACATCTAGGCTTGATTACTGCAATTCACTTCTGTTTGGCGTCAGTCAAGCCACCATTGCACGATTACAACTGGTTCAGAACGCAGCTGCCCGATTTTTAACCAGCACACGCAAAAGAGAGCACATTACACCAGTCTTGGCCTCCCTTCACTGGCTACCGGTTCATCTTCGAATCCAATTCAAAATTCTCATGTATGTCTACAAATCGCTGAACAGTCTCGCCCCCGCCTATCTCTCGGATCTGATACACCCATATGTCCCTCCACGTGCTTTGAGGTCAGAGGATCAGGTACTCTTAATAGTTCCAGAAACTCGCCTTAAGCGCAGGGGTGACAGGGCGTTCTCTGTAGCAGGCCCAAGACTCTGGAACGAGTTACCGCTGCTCATCAAACAGGCCCCCTCCCTCTCGGTTTTCAAATCCCGGTTAAAAACTCACTACTACTCCATCGCTTTCAATGCCAGCTGATTTGTATTGGATCGTTTGATTTATGATCTGCAATGTTTTTATGTTTTTCGTGTTGTACTTCATTGTCTGTGTTGCCTGTTGCGTGTTTGTTTGTCCAGCACTTTGGTGTGGACTTGTTCCTGTTTAAAGTGCTTTATAAATAAAATGGTATGGTATGGTATGGTATGATCCAAACCCAGCTGCATTTTCATCTCAGTACATCAGCTGTTATTT